>OY992530.1:118937993-119092162 GCA_963921185.1 Dasysyrphus tricinctus
GTAAACGAAAATTGTCGTTGTAAGACAGGAGCCATTATTTTTGTTGCGCAAAAAAAAAACGTGTCAGGATTTTGTAAAGTTGTCACCAGGGTTGTAAAAGAATGCAATTTTCTGTGATTTTAATCTAAACATTACATTCATTGACTTCACTTTGCGACTACGACTTCAAATTTTGCAATCATCATTCATTAGACTTCAAATGACTGCAATAATTTTTTCCTTCATACATTTTACAGAAATCAATTGAATGCAACCATTTGAAAATGCATGCATTTTGCATTCTTTTGCATTCTTTGCCTTTATTTGCATTCTTTTGCATTCATTTTCATTCTTTACATTCATTTTACAATCTTTGAATTATTCTTTGCATTCATTTGGATTCCTTCCATAAATTTGATAGCAAATGAAAGCAAAGGAATGCAAAGAGTTAAAAGATTGATAAATGCAAGCAATGAAAATGAATACAAAAGAATGCAAATGAATGCAGAGATTGTAAAATGAATGCATGCATTCTCCAATGATTGCTGTAAGATTAATGGAGGAAAAAAATAATTTTCATCATATATAAAGGTCAAATTAATGGTGATTGCAGAACTTGAAGTCGCAGTCTCAAACTGCATGCAGTCAATGAATGCAATTTTTCAATTGAATTAAAAAAATAACAGCTTATGATTGCATTCACAAAAGATTGCATTCTCTTACAACCCTGCTTAGCACGTCATCAGGGGCTTTCCCACTGGTTATCATTACTTGATGGTAGCAGATGGCATCAGAGTACTTCCTAACTTGTTTAGAGTAGAGCCACCTATGCACGTGTACTTAAATACACATGTTACCCGTGTAGTTAATTATACGTTCATGAACCCGTGTCCTTATATTTACACGGGTAGGTAGTTTTAATTACTCAATAGCAATACACTTGTAATTATTATGAAAATCGTTTCTAATGCCGGATTTACACGACTGGAAAGCTGTCAGTATAATGACAAAAAGAATGAATTAGTCCATTCTTTTGTTGTTGTTTTTGTCATTATACTGAAAGTTTTTCAACCGTATTAATCCAGCATAAGATGTTTTCTAATGCAAAGGACGTTGCAAAAAGGTACAATTATTACTTGAATAGTTAAACAAATTGATCTATGACAGGAATCTCTACTAGTTCATTTATATAATACCTACTAAGTTTCTGTATAATTTATATCACAACAAAAATATAAATGTTAAAAATGGAGCCAAGTTCTTATGTGTACAAGAAATCTGTGCGTAAAAAGTCAGCCAAAAAAAGTAATGAGATCTAAAATATATGCCAAGTTTTAAGTTCATGAAGTTTAATATCAAGTATCTTAAGTAGAGTAACATCGAAACAATTCCAAATCATGACAGAAATTTGGTAATTAATGATTACTGATTAAAATTGGCATATATTTTAGATCTCATTACTTTTTTTGGCTGACTTTTTACGCACAGGTTTCTTGTACACATAAGAACTTGGCTCCTTTTTTAACATTTATGTTTTTGTTGTGATTTCACTCCTTTTTGCAAGGATTTATTTTGCCAGGTGAAAGTCAAGCCCTACCGCTCTACAAAGTTTCATAATTTTACGACAACTGAAGGTGCACTATACAAATAATAGCAATTCTGATAAAGTGGGTGGATGGCACCCCCCTGAATGGACAATTCCAAATTTTCGATTTTTTTCCTTTCTAAGTACTTCAAGTCCTACCGACGACCTTCCAATTTTCATCGTTCTACAACAATCGGAAGTGCTCCATATAATTTATAAATTTTTTAAGAATGTGGGTGGATGCCACGCCCCCTGAATGCAAAATTTCAATTATTAAATTTTTTCTTTCTAAATACTTTAAGCCCTACCGACCTGCCAATTTTCATCGTTCTACAACAATCGGAAGTGCTTCATATAGTTTATAAGAATTTTTAAGAATGTGGGTCGATGCCACGCCTCCTGAACTGAAACTTCCAATTTTTCGATTTTTTTTCTTCTAAGTACTTCAAGGCATACCGACCATACCAATTTTAATCGTTCTACAACAATCGGAAGTGCTCCATATAATTTATAAAATTTTTAAGAATGTGGGTGGATGCCACGCCCCCTGAATGCAAAATTTCAATTATTAAATTTTTTCTTTCTAAATACTTTAAGCCCTACCGACCTGCCAATTTTCATCGTTCTACAACAATCGGAAGTGCTTCATATAGTTTATAAGAATTTTTAAGAATGTGGGTCGATGCCACGCCTCCTGAACTGAAACTTCCAATTTTTCGATTTTTTTTCTTCTAAGTACTTCAAGGCATACCGACCATACCAATTTTAATCGTTCTACAACAATCGGAAGTGCTCCATATAATTTATAAAATTTTTAAGAATGTGGGTGGATGCCACGCCCCCTGAATGCAAAATTTCAATTATTAAATTTTTTCTTTCTAAATACTTTAAGCCCTACCGACCTGCCAATTTTAATCGTTCTACAACAATCGGAAGTGCTTCATATAATTTATAAGAATTTTTAAGAATGTGGGTGGATACCACGCCCCCTGAATGCAAAATTCCAATTTTTCAATTTTTTTCTTTCTAAGTACCTTAAGCCCTACCGACCTACCAATTTTCATTGTTCTAAAACAATCGGAAAGGCTCCATATAATTTATAGAATATTTAAGAAAGTGGGTGGATGCCACGCCCCCTGAATTGAAAATTGCAGATTTTCGATTTTTTCCTTTGTATGTACTAGAAATTTCAAGTTTCTACGATGTCGGAAAGTGCTCCATAATTTTGATGATCTGTCAGTGAGTCAGTGAGTCAGTGAGTCAGTGAATCAGTCAGTTACGGTTTTTGCGATTTTTGAAGTCCTATATCTTGGGAACTACTTATGCTAAAGAGTTGAAATTTGGTGAGCCACCTGTGTTTGATCAGCTCAGCAAATAGTCCGAATTTGAAGTTTCTGACTTTATTGGTACTGAAGTTAGAGGGGGTGTTGAAAATCGCCTGAGTTTGTTCCTGTAAAAAGGGTGTAGTGCCGCGAACTTGGCTGGACACTACCGTGCCCTTTGATTTTTTTCTCGTTATGGTCTTATTTGAAAAATTTGCTTGGTTTTTTGACTATTCTCTTAATGACAGTCAAAAGCCTTGGATGGCCAGCTTTGCGGGTTCTCATCTGAATTTTTACGCCATTGACACGCTTATGGTTTGTTCAGTCAGTCGGCAGGCATATATAAATGTCAACAGTTTTCTTGAGCCAGTCCTAAGATCCTAAGCACAAAAAAACTTTAATTACTGTCACATTCGAATCTTGACAAGACTAAAACGAGACTAAAGCGAAACGAAAATAAGACGTGCACAATGATAAGACTACGTGCAGATGAAATGGCGAGACCATAATCAAGACACAGAAGGCCATGGAAATGGGCACGGCGAAAACACAATGAGACGAGCACAATGATCACGACACAGAAAATAATTAATGCACTTTTAAACCACGATATTAGCTTACTTAAACCGTTTTTCAAAATCATATTTATAAACAAAAAACTTTGAGAAAGAGATGGCAAAGCATTCCAAATGCAAAGAACCACGAGTTAATGTCAAAGAGAGAACAAATCGAGAATAAATAATTGGTTGGCGCAATAGCTCGTGGAGAGCCAGGGCCTAGTGACTTGCAACTCTCCACCATTCCTGAGTGTATGTTATTGGCAGGAATGGAAGCGACCTTCAGTTTTTTGCCAAGTCCGAACGGCTTAATTTTTCTTGTAATTGAAAAAAAAAAAAAATGTAAACGTCAGACATCGAATTTCTTCACAGTATTTCTTCTTGGGCTATGGTCGGAATATCGGAAGCAGTACCTTGACTAGAACGAGGTAGTGGTCGAAGTCAATGTTGGCCCTTGGATCGTTCAGACACCCTTTATATTACAAGACTGTCTTGTTTCTTGTGCCAATTCAATCAATTGCGGTTGATGGTTGATTAATCAGGAAATCTCAAGGTATGTCTTCTTGTGGACGCTACTGAATATGAATATGAAATAAATTTAAATTTGCAGGATAACAAAACTCTCACACTGTGCAACATTTTTGAAAGAGCAGTTTTGAAAGAAGAATGATTGAATTCAACCCTTCAATATTCATGTTTTATTTCTTCTATTCCTTTCATTTACTAAAGATATAAACTGCACTTAGAGCTGTAGAGTACAACTTCTGACTACCATCAATCTGATATCAAAAGAAATTCTTTAATGGATAAATGTTTTAAATTTTTGACTGCCATTTATGTTACAGAATGAGTAGGCACAATTTTATTCATTTTTTTTGTTTTTAGTCCACAAAAATGACTTTATTGTGTTTTTAGTATCCGTTGTGGTACCTATTTCCCTGTCATTTAAAGTAGAACTTAAAAATACGAAATATAAATATGAAACAACGAAACAGAAACCTAAATGCAGAAAGGTATTATTTTTCCATAAAAGTAAAACAAAAAACAACGTCCTTAGAAAGCTGAGTGAGTGACTCCTCCAATCTATTTCCTGGTTTCATTTTTCTCAGCCTAGTTTTTCATCATCATCATAATGGTATAGGTATACTCATGCAAAAGGACAACACACTCTGTGAGCAATGAGCGCGTAAGAGGACACCTTGCTCTAGTTTAATCCATCATGTTTCTACTTCATTCAGCAGCAACCACATAAATACAGCACTTCGTCGTACCCTGGTTTCATTTTCTACCCCTCATTTCCTTATAGAGGGTGTTTTTATTTTTATTTTATTAAATATTTTTTTATTTTATTCTTTTTTGTCAGCAGAAATTTTCATTTTATTTATGTTCTTTATAAACAAAGGTAAGAATATATGTATATACCTACATTATAGGTAAATGGGTACCTACACTTACCCCTCTTGCATTATTGTTGGGTTTTAAGCGTTTTAAAACATTCTCACAGAAAATAATAATAAAGTTGATGGTTGCCTGCGGTTAGTTTTGCTATGGAATGGGCACAGCAAAAACAGGGGTGTGTGGCCGGCAATATAGTTGGTTTGGTTGGCCAGATAGTTTTTTGTGCATAAATACATGCACACATCAAGCAAAATTGTCGGCTAAAAATAGGAGCGAAAAGTTGACAGTAGAATAATAAATTCTTGTTTTTATCCATGGGTAGGTGGTGAGGGATGGAAGGTAGGATGGCTGTATGGATTCAAAAAACGTTGGCTTTCTTATGCTACTGATGAAGATCATCCTTGGTGTAGTAAAACATTTTTGCACCCAAAGGAAAACAAATACATAATAACAGCAACGAAGATGAGAAGAAAAACGATGAGGATGTCACCGACAACAACTCCGACAAGGACGACGGACAAGGACACGTCTAAATATTATTAAAACAAAACAAAGCAACAACAAAGAAAAAAAAAACGAAAACTGTTCATAAAACCAAATACTATAGTCCTAGCTTGAGTGAGTGACTTCAAGGATGTTTTTGTTTATTTGTTTCGTTTGTCTTTCTTTTTCGCCACTTTTTTTTTTTTGCTATTTTTTACGAGTATTTCAAAAAAAAAAAAGAAAACCCCACCCCAAGCCTTGTGCAGTTAAATTATGTTAAATGAATAAATGTGTTTTTTAATGCTGAGTAGAGGGTGCAAAGTGGAAGCTGTGGGGAGATGTAAATTTTTCGTGAACATTTAAATTTTTTTCCCCCAGTAAAATTTTAAATTGGATGGTGGAGGAAATTGTCTCTGATATCCTTGCAAAACCTCTCCGAATCCACTCCCCCTTCGACACTTTTTAAGAGTTCTCTTCAAAACGGAATGCAATGATGTTTCCTATTTTTATTCAAAAACACACCGGCTGCGGCGGCGGCGGGGTGGTTGTGAAGTAGAGGGTTGTAAAAACGATGAACGGAAATGTTGGTTTTGGAGCTTCAAGGTGATTATTGTGACAAATAAGGGGTTGACACGAGTAGAGCGCAATGTGACTTTGAATATTGTGACATATTTCTTTTAAAGGAAACAAATTATACAGGCGTCAGCGATTTCAAATGTACCTACGATGCTGATGTTGAAGAATTTTTATTTTTTGAAGCATCAAATTTTATAAAAAAAAAAAAGAAAAACAATTTATTTGAACTGTTGAATGTTTAAATTATAGCTATTTGGAGATTGAATAGAATTTACCTACAGAGGTATCAGCTGGAAATTTTGTTTTTGTTTGTGTTATTTTTTCGAATCAGGTTGTAGAGGGTACCTATGTATAACGATGCTTATGAGTGTCGCACTTGAGGGTTATAAGAAGGAAATTATATTACAATGTTGAGTTATTCTTGATATTAAATTGGGGGCTTTTGACGTTTATAAGAGTAAAACTTGTATTGTTTTGGTTATCCTTGAAAAAAAACATCTGTTGTCACATTTTGAAATTGCATGTTAAAATAAAATGATTTTACTGCAATGTTGAAAAATAGAATAAGGTTTATGAAGTTGTTGCTGTTGGTACATAAGATTCGTAATATGTTATAAATCAGGATTATAGTTAAAAAAATGCATAACTGGGTCGCACGTACTTCCTTTTATGTTCAAAAGGCTGAGGTTTTAAGAAAATTGTACATAAAGATATGGAAGTTATGAGAGAAAAATGTTGAAAAGCTTAAAAGACGATATTTAAATAAGCTAAAAATGTTTCATTAATAGCTTGAGGTGAAATAAAAAGAATTCTATCTAAATTCTTCATCTATACTCTATACTATATTATTAAGATGAAACATTTATTTGTTTGTTTGTTTGTTTGTACCTATGTAGGGGGTAATCTGTGGAAATATTCAACCGATCCTTAAAATTCTTTAATAAATGGAATGATATAATGTCCCTGAGTAACATAGGCTACATTTTATTTGGATACAAATTAATTGCAACGTTAAAATTTTAATGTTTGTACTTTTTTTGGGGTATTTGTGAGTTTTTGATTTTTATATTTTGAAATTTTTAAATTTCTTTTTGAGTTTCAGAGGTTATTCTAAGGGGAAGGCTTTAGGGTTAAAAAATTAAATTTGTAAGGATCAATGGAGTAAAAACAAAAATGGTATGCGATAACAAAAATTCTTTTTCCGTTTGATAGATTTAACTAAGAGGATGATGTTTGAAGACATTTCAAAATTTAAATACTTATAGTGTGAAATGGGATTTGAAAAATATGGAATCTGATTTGAAAGGTTATAAATGTAGATGATGTCATTCGAAAATTTTGTCTACCCGAGCAAAGCCGGGGCGGGCCAGCTAGTCAAATATAATTTTAACAAAAAATTAAATCGTTGGAGCGACTTTTTGATAATATGTACAAGTACATTAGGGTGGTCGTTAAAAAAGGTCATTCCGGATGGGCCCAAATCGGCTCTAAATGACGAAAAAAAAATCCCTAATTTTTTCAGATTTTTATTTTCATCCCCTATAGTCGCTGTAGGGGTAAATTAAACTTTCCCCTTTTTTTGCATACCTACTAGAAAATTCGCGTAAGATCTGCTAACAAAAATTCAGAGCATGTAGGTGGGAACTGGAAAAGTAAAAAATCTTATAGGAGGGGGGTAATATCTCCCCCCGCTTTAATAAAATAAATGTATAAAATAGAAAAAAAAAATATTTAAAAAACAACGGCAATACTTACAGTAACGTTTGTAGCTTTTTGGAAAGCCAGAAGTCCATTATTACGGCTTGCTTTTAAATTAAGTCTTTTGATGAACAGTTTTGGCAAAAAATTGTTGCAAACTCAACATTTGGAAGAAAAAATTATTATTTTTTTTAAATTATTGGTTTGAAAACAGATTTTGCTGAAATTGTTGATTCAAAGAACTTTATTTAATAATCAACTATTTAAATGGATTTCTGGCTTTTCAAAAAGCTTTAAAACATCACTGCAAGTAATGCCGTTGTTTTAATTAATTTTTGTCTATTTTATGCAATTATTCTATTCAATTTCCCCTTCCGAGCGTAGGGAGATATTACCCCTCTCCCATAAGATTTTTTTTCTTGTCTACTTCTCACCTACATGCTCTGAATTTTTCGGCAGATTTTACGCGAATTTCTAAAAAAGAGGAAATTTAATTTACCCCTACAGCGACTATTGGGGATAAAGATAAAAATCTGAAAAATTAGGGAATTTTTTTTCTTCATTTAGAGCTGATTTAACCCCATCCAAATACTAAAACTAAAAAAAAAACCATTATAACGACCACCCTTATGTACATTACATATATTGCACTTTTAAAATTTTTAAGGATATATTTTGGTATGCAAATCTTTAGTATGTTTTAATGTGCACACAAAAATTATTAAACAAAATGTGAAACTTTTGTAATAGTTACATTTTTTTTTTTTTGATATATAAATTTATTTGAGATTTGCATATAATAAAATTAATCTTAATCCGTTCAGCCGATAATGAGAAAATTCAAAACAAATAAAAACGTTCTATGAGAGGTACCTACTTTTAATAGTGGCTAAGTGTTAGTTTTATAAGAGCCGTTTTTTAAGAAAGAAAATATTTTTTTTAACGGTTTCTTAACATTTCTATGGAAGGTACCGTTATTTTTTCATTAAAGTAATTGTTTTCTTAAAATATTCTAGAAAATGTTAAAAAGCACCAAGTCTTAAGAAAATCCACTACATATATGTATAGGTAGTTTTCAAAATATTTCATTTTCAAAAAAAAAAAAAATATTTGAACATTTTTAGAAATCCATTTATATTTTAAAGAAGTTTCTGTATAAGAAAAGTATTGAAATCAGAAGTACCGTTTTTAATTGTCATTAATGTAGGAACCACTAATAACCATTATTTGAAAAATGGTTTCCTTTCCAAACAGAGCCTTTAAGTTTTTTTAAAACACTTCAAAATCTATGATGGAGAAAGCTAAGATCAAGCTGCAACCTACAAAGAGAGACTCATCATAAGCGCATGTGTTTGTGGTTATTAAAATGAAGTAAACTAGCACATACCTACAAATAATTACAAATAAACTAGAAAACAAAATTTAACAATATTACATTAATCAATACCTAGTATACAAAATTATACATTTAAAAAAAACATTTAAAGTATTTTAATTGATAGATAAGACGGTCACGATTGTGGAGTGGAACAGTGGCTCGGAACAATGTTTTCATTCCCAATTTAGGTTGAATAGCTTGCACATACGGTCGGGAGTATTATGAATTCCGTAGTTAGTTCGAAAAAAATCGACGTGCAAAAGTTCAAATCTTCGCAGGTAATTTTATAGTTTATGCCAATACAGGCTTAAAAGTCAGGAGAATTAATTTGGCCATTTAAAAGTGAAGTGGTGAAGATATATTTAGTCATTATTAACCCGTCTTTGATATAAAGTTTGCACCTGCAGGATCCGATGTTCATATGGAGAAGGGTTATATGAATCAGACCAAGGGACACCTGTCAGAGCAAAGCGAATAAATAAACTATACTACGTACCAAAATAACTTTATTGAATTTTTGTGTGGTGCCGTTTTTGAGAAAAATAAGATTTTGTATAATTGGTAAGACAAATTGTATGCAGTTCCGTTTTTTTTGGTTCTAACAAAAAAATTTAAAAAAATTGTGGAGAAAATAACCGAAAACCACATGTACGAGTTTAAAGAAAATCGATGAAGCAGCTTAGACTGTAGCCGAACTGAAAGACAGACAGATAGAGAGACAGAATTATGAGACTCACTTTTTCCGTATTCTCTATCATCTTATCATCTGATCAAAATCTTGAATTCAATTTTTTTTTATGAATTTATAACTAAACAAATACATACCTATGTACAAATGTATATACAATACCTATACATTTTCCTAGATTCATGTGGTATCACAATGGACCAACTCATGGCCTAAGTGTGTCAGTCTTCACGACTGGCAGCCACTTCAACCTAACCTAACCAAACCTATACATTTACATATATAACTCGAACAAAAGTTAATGCATAGAGGATATAAAAAGAGAAGAAATCAATTTAATTAAAAAAGCGGTTCACTTGGGCGTATACATACTTTTTTATAGCGTTTTTTAGTTAGTTTTCTTATGCAGGCTATCACTTAATTCGTCAACAATATTTAAGGCATGATTTTTGGGCTTATCTAAGAAAAATACTGTACTCTGAGTCTCCGTACTAATCGTTCTTAGTTTTGGAGAAATAAAAAAAATAAAATGTACTTTTCCTGAAAAAAACAAAACGAAAAAAGGGTTTAATTGTGGATAACACTGGTCAACACCAATTTTGTGCCTGGGTTTTGCATATGATTTTCTTATTCCTTACATATGATTTATTAAATAAGAATTATTTCCCTAGAAAAAGTTTACTTTTGTGGTCAGAACCAGGAGCACATTATTTGAAAATTCGTAAAAATGTGCTTTGTTAGAATCATTTACGCAAGATATAAGACCAACATACACCAATTTTTTTTTTTTTAATTTCTTAAATTAGAAAAATATCAAGAAACAATAAGACAACACCAAAAAGATCGAAGTAGAATTTATTTTTAAGCTAAGATTTCATTCTTTAATTTACTTTTATAAATTACCTAAGTCATTTCCATAAAAAACTTTTTTTTTAATTAATTTTGAAATTTTGAAAAAAAAATCATCATTATTTTTTTAATTAAAATTTTCTTAATTTACGTACAAAATTATAATTTCTTGTTTTAAATTTTCAATGCATTTATAAATTTTAAGTCAAATGGTTGTATAAATTATAATTTTTCTCAAAATCGAAAATTATACCATAACTCTTTTTTCCTTAACTTTTTTTTTTAACATTTGGTACCAACATTAAAACACTTTTAATCAAACAAACCATCCCGACTTCATTTTATTGACATTGATAACGACTCCAACTATCGAAGTCCATAAAGTCCTACTTAAAACGTTTTCCTTATGCTTCCAATGATGTTTTTAATTTTTGTCTAAATGAACTTGCAGAATATACAATTTCACAGTCACCCTGGATGTCTTTTAAGTTTTTCAACATATTTTCGAAAATGATAATAATATTAGTTCTGATATGGCTACCACATAATATTTATACAGCAAAATGCATGAGTTTCACTTTAACACATTCCAAATAACATTTTAAGGTCCTTTAATAAAAAAAATAGTGTAGTTTGTTACAGAACTGTACCCTTGAGATGGGCGTAACAATAACCCTCCCCTCTCCTATTTGAAAGAAAATATTTAAATGAATATTTATTGTTTTTATAAAAACTATATTTACTGTATTTTAACTACTAACAAAAGCAAACTTTAAGGGGGATGTGGGCATGATTCCATCGTTTTGGAGCAAGGCAAATAAAAATCAATCAAAAGACACAAAAATAATTTTTTTTTTTAGTGCTGGCTTAAAAATTCTTGCCTGAATGAACTTGTTGTATATTGGCAAATATAATGTTACTGAAACGAGACCTAAAATCATAAAAATGTTTATAACTTCATAACAAAGCGAGCACGAAAAAGTTACCTCATCAATTTTTCGACTTAAAATGATCTCAGGAACACATGCTTTTCTTCTGCGACGGTGACTGTGGGACACCCTGTAGCAGGCCTGGATTTTCCATAAGGCCGACTAGGCCTAGGCTTAGGGCCATTAAACCTCATGCAACAACATCCCACTTTGTATCATTCAACTTAACTGTGAGTTTCAAACGAAAAATTTGTGTTCCACTTGAATCTTAAAAGCTTTTATGAGTTTTGCCTAAAATTCTTTTGGCCTAAAAGAAACAAAAATATTGCGCAGAGGGCACCAGGTATCCTTTTTTCTTATATCGTTTACCTTCAAAAAATAAGTGACAATAAAAGCTCTTAATTGTGTTTGTGATACATTTCTCCCAAAATGAGTACTTACAAAAAAGGAGAGTTTTAATTTTTCGGCTGAAAATCACAATAGACGAAAAGTGAAATGTCTATTTTTCCGGGTGAAGTGTTGTTAACTTGATACTCACAACAATAAGGCTAATTAAAACACGGCAACACACCATCAATTTTAACTTCTATTCAAGGACAGATAAACATCATTTTTAGCCGGATAATGCACATAAGGCATAGTCTACTTTTAGTATAGACAAGAGGGACAAATTTGGATATTTTTGGAAAGGATTGGAAATTCAAATGAAATATGTATCGTGAGTTTTATCCACAGATTAAGTTAAATTTGTTTGATATGACTGAGGCGTCAATTTGATTTTATCGGTTCTTGTTACCCCTAAGAATGCATTTTTTTAAATTTTGTTTTGAAGAAAAATATTCTCTTAATCTTTTTGTTACAATTATTTTTGACAATTCTCTTCAATAAACAAATAAATTAAATTTGTTCGTGTACTTTTTGGGCTAAATTTGACAGTTGGTCAAATGTTGAAAAGGATATTGTTAACCCTCTCGTGAGGATAGAGGATATTCGATTGTCTTAAATATCTTTTACAAATAATATACATTGCACTTGCCTGCGACATTTAAGCGTTCTCAAATCAATGAGAGTGCACCTTTACTTATAGTCTGGTAAGGATCCAAACCAATTAAATTTCCTCAAGGCATAAGTGGTGAATCTTTTTTGAATCGTTCTGTCAATTTCTGATCAAAAATTTCAATGCCCTGTTGTCTCGTATCTTATTAATATCTTTTTCAACAATTGCACAATTCATATAAATATACATATGTATAGGTAGGTACTTTATAGTGGTTCAAGTAATATTGCATTTATAATATTCTACAAAAAAATATTTATGTTTTGTATTTGACATTCAAATCAAATCATAAATCCATTTTTATAAATAGTAACAATGTTAACACTTTTTCGTTTTTTTTTTAAATATGTAGATTCACCGATTTTGATCCTTTTTATTTCTTAACTATTAAGAAAACTCATGTCGTTAGCTCAAGATGAAAACTTTCTTTTATTTTTCTGATTTGATTAGTTATTAAGTCCAAGGAAAAAAAACTAGAGCACCATTTACTCTATAGTCCTAGGGCCCAAAAAAGTTTAAACTGGTCTGGCCCTGTAGGTATAATATTTTCGTAACATTTAAAAAGAAACTATTCATATGCCAATTTTGAAGAATCAGTTACATACGATAAAATTCTTAGTTCAAAAATTCAACCCATTTTTGAAATAGGTATTGATTTTTTGTAATCCAAAAATTTTGCTTCCAGGATGACTTTATCCTAGGCCAAAACACAATTTTTATTCTAATGAAATTAATGAAATGTGAGATGACTCAAATGCATTATTATTTATATTGTTAGTAAGTTTCTGTGTAAAACATAATAGGCGTTAATGAGAAAATCGATAACCAAAAAAAAATTTTTGTTTATAGCAGGTACCGCTAATAGCAGTCATTGGTACAAAATTATTGCACCAAAAAGTGCATAATGCATGCCCACTAGTGCAATGGCATGCTATAGCTTTTTTTAAAGCCATGAATCCAGTCTCTAATATGCTTTAATCAAGTTTTTTTGTAAATAATTTTTGAAAAAAAATGATTTTCAAACGTAAGAAATTATTATTTTTGTTTTTATTTTTAAGTTTGAAAATTATTTCTTCAAAAACAATTTTCAATAAAATCTTTGTTTAAAAAACATATTAGAGACTCGATTCATGGCTTTAAAAGCTATAGCATGCCATTGTAAGTGGTCCTGTTGTTTTTTAATAATTTGTTTCTATTTGTGTCAAATTTTTAGAAAATTACCCCTCCCGCCTGAACAGGGGGAAATAGACCCCCCTCTGATACGATTTGAGTCTAATCTATAATTCTGATTTTTTTCGCATTTTGTAAGAATCACCCTTACTCCATTATTTATACCTTGAAGTGAAAAAAGGGAGACCAGGGGGTGAAATAAAAATCTGAAAAAAATAGGGAAATTGTTTTTCAATTATTTGAATCGAATGAGGGCTATCCAAAACAATGTCCAATTTAAGGACCACCCTAATGCCCACAATAAATAGCAGACTTTGTTTTTTAATCCGGGTCTTTCCAATATCTTTTTATCTGAACATTCTTAAATAAACTTGACCTTCAATAAAAAGAACATTTTTCCTTTCATATTATGTACATTGTAGGATTCAAAATAAAAAAAAATTAATACGTTTAAGCCCGTATGACACTACATTTTTTTCTCATTTTTAATAAACGGAAAATGAAATTAAAGCGGAACGTACAATTTCTTATTCAAACTTTGGTAGGTGTGAGTGGGTACGCACTATATCCATAAATGTAAAAATGTCACAAAAAATCTATAAAAAATGTGATTTTCAAATTAAATTTGTCAGGTTCTGGCAGCTTTTCTTGATATTTCAGAATTAAAAATGAAAAATTATTTCAAGGTACACTCAGTTACAAAAGTAGATATACACTGAACTCTAGAGAACACTAGGTTTTGATGTATATTTTCTTTTGGGACACATTGAAAATGTGAAATTTAATTTAGAGAAATGCTATCCCTTTCTTAAAAACACTTCTTATCCCTTTTTTGCTCTGCTGATACTTTGATAGATTAAATGAGAAATACAATGGAGAAAAAATGTAGTGTCATACGGGCTTTACATCATTTTGAATTTGTAGATTTTCTGATTCTAAACTGAACTCATTTCTCCATTCTAGTAGCCTGTTCGTTTCATTATAAGCAATAAGTTATTGATCCCTTACTAAAACTTTAGAAGCTTTTCAAGAAACACTGCTCAAAATATAAGCTTAACATCCTTTAGAAGAATAATAAGTTCCGTATCGGAAATATAAGCACAATAGAGCAAGACTGCTTGTGTTTATTTTTTTATTTTCTTTTACATTTTATTAAACAGTGCGTTTATATATTGTATCTCCAAAGGGAAATGTTACTATAATATACTTGACATTAAACTTATTGCAACATAAAACTGTGTGCTCTACAGTTGCGGGCTACATATATAGCTATCATAGTTGTGTGTTAAAAACCATTGTAATAATTTCTTGTTACTTTTATCCTTGTTCTATTTTTTACGCCAGTAATTATAAACTCCTTTAAGTTAGTAATTCTCTGTTGACCTCAATTGTGAATACAAATTTCAAATTGAAAGCGATTCAACAGAACCAACTTTGGATAAAAAAAGAGTTCCATATAATTGTTGTTATTATAAACATAGAAAGTTCGAAATTATGTTCTTTGTATGTATCTGTACCTAGTATAATGTTTGTACATTGCAGGATAAAATACTTATGAAACTATGCTTTCATGAATTCATTAGAAGCATAGAAAGGATTTTATTCAAATAAATTCTAATTTAATTTATTAAAAATTATGTTGCAGTAAAACTTTATTTTTAAGAGATTATACACTGAAAGAGTCTTGTCCCTTGAAATCCAATTTATTATTATAAATAATTTATTTTGAAAACATACCTATCTGACAAGAAGTTCATCATGAAATGAAATTAATGCAAATTGAAGTTTCAAAACTATTTTGAAATGAAATGCAAGGGATAATGAAATGTGAAAATGTTTTAAGGTATTTTTGTATAATATTTACATAAAGTGAATTGTCATAAATAAAAGAATAAGTGTCTTTGACGAAAATATGGCACCAAAATAAATATTATATTGGACGGTTTTATTGGGAAATGACGCATCTAATGCAAGGGAATTATTCTAGGTAAACATGATTAACAAAATACTTAAACTAAAACCAAAGTAGAGGTATCCCCACTAGCAGTAAGTAGTTAAATCCTTGGATTGGGCTACACAGTTCTTTAAATTAATCCAGCAGTTGCAAGAAAAGCTAGGAAGCTTGAATATTAACCTCAAAGTCACTCCGATCCAGGTGATGACTATGCCATTTAATGAATTAAGCGGGTGAACGAACTACAAACTGGGCAGTCAAGCATTAGCCCTTCATAGCTTACTCCTGGAAAGAGTTGTAATGAAAGGGATTTGACACATATTCTCAATTTTCTTACTGATTCTTATTTTATGTTAAGTTGAACCTACTTCTATACATCCAGAAAGATTTCTGCCAACTTATTATTAAACAATTGAACTGATTAGGCTTTTTCCTGTATTATGGGTGTGACAGTGTGATTCTTTATTTTTAAATAATTATTCACTTACTACTTCAAATTAAAATTAATTTGTTAGATATTAACATGGCACATGAAGCTCTTTAAATAACTTAATATATCGAATAAAAAATAATTTGGTTCAGTTGCAGAACTGAATTGAGTAGCGTGACGGGTGTGACATTAGAAAACTAGTGAATTGCGACCAGGATATCGATTAGATGAGTGAAATTGATCAATAAAATCATCTAATATATTCCAGATTGGTCAATAAATCATCTTAAGATTAGGATATCAATATAGTGTACATTTTAATACATCTATTTCTATATTTCATTCTTTTGCAAATATTTACGGGATAGTTGACCTTTAGTTCCAGTGAAGAAATGATAAGAAAATAATACAAAATTTTTGTTTGAAGACGTAACGGGTGTGACAAAATACTATACGGTTCTGACCGAGTATGATTTTAACGCATGAAAACCATAAACGATATTTTTACGGAAAGTTTTCATTGATGTAATTATTCCTCACATATGAAGTGAGAAAAACTTCCTCTAGAGTCTAGAAAAAACAGGATTTTCTCACAAAGTGAAAGAATTCTTACGACAATCAGGTTTTTTCCACTTTCTTTTAAATAAGGGGAACATATCTCACTTAAACGCCAAGAGCCAGGTACCTACTTTATTTCTGCAATTTATTACTGAACTGATTGTCTTGATTGAATATGTTTATGGGTTTCCTCCAAATGTAAATCCAAGTTAGCGAGACTGGGGGCGCGAGCGTCAGCCGCCATCCTGAATAACGCGTTTTATCAAATATCTCGTAAGCCGTACATCGTACAAATATAATAGGTTATAAATTTTTTTGAAAGCAAATACTCAATTTTTTGCTTTTCTAAATCAAGTTGTTGTCGTGAGTTTATTTTTTGAGAAATTAAATTTTAAAGTCAAAATATTTTTGTAAACAATTTTCAAGTCAAAATACATACCTACCTATACATATCACAGTACACAAATCTAAAGCGGGCCATTCACGTTGAGACAGTCGCAAGACTGTCGATTGGGACTGTCGCAACGACGGTCGAAAGTACATACACATGTTGCGACCCGGTTGAACGGACACGGTGTGCCGAAAAATCTCAGTAGCTGCTAGTATCTTTAGGTTTAAAGTAAGTACTTTAAAATTATGAACCGAAACCAGAGAAGTTCTGCTCTTGCTGTAGCACTATTAGTGTCTGGATGAAAAAAAGAAGGCAAAGTGGTCAAAAGATTGGTTCCTGAGAAGAAGTTAATACACCGACATCATCTTACTAGGAGAATAATTATAGTGTCGGAGGAACCCGGTGACTACAATACTTACCTACGATTGAATGATGAAACCTTCCATAAGCTGTTAGATGCAATTCGAAACCAAATTATCAAACAAGATACCCTATTGATAGATTCCATAAATTGCAGAAACCCATTTGTTTTTTTATTTATTTTGTCTCCTAGGATAGGAACAATTCTAAAATCCTATATAAGGCTTGAGGATTGTTCGTAGATTGAGTAGCTCGGTCGCATGGACTGTTTCAATTCACTATACGACCATTCCGGTCGTGTCGTAAAATTCGTTGAAATTTTCAACGGACTTCCGACCTGTCGTTAGTCGCACGGTCCAATATACGAGAAGGACATTCACGGTAGAACCTGTCGTATACGACTGAAGTCCGTCGGACCGTCGCGTCCTGGTGACAGTTTTGACGTGCATGGCCCGCTTAAGGTATTATACTGCGCACGTTGTCAAAACTGTAATAAAAAATGGCTGTGAATTTGATGACAAAGACACACGTAAAAAAAAACAACAAATTAAAATTGAGATTGTCAGAAATAAAAAATAGATGTGAAAGTGATGACAAAAACACACGTAAAACAACAACAAATATTGACATTTGACACAAATTTTGATATATGCGCAGAACTGAAAAATAAAAACCCTAATGATATTATGTACCTTTAATAGGTCTGTCCCTTTACTTTGAAATTCTGTGATTTTCTGTGCATTTCTGCGCATTTTAGTTGTGTCAAAGTTCATATAAAAATTTTTTTTGGATTCATCTGCTCAGGTGAGCGCTCTGTAATAAATAGGCGAGTACAGAAAAATGAGATCTCAGAGCCCTCAGCAATCTCAGTTTCGTGAACAGGATTCCTCAGAAATTTTGCTGTCAAATTACTGAGGAAACAAAATATTGGATTCGCTTGCTCAGTTTTTGACACTGAGCCCTCTGAGATATCATTTTCCTGAACACGCCTAATATAAACTGAACAATTTTTTTTTCAAAAATATTGACTTTAAAATTTTATTCTTCAAGAACTTTTCACGAAAACAACATGATTTAAAAAAATCAAATAAAAAAGGAATATTAGCTCTCGAAAAATTTACTATTGTATTCGTACGATGCACGGTTTACGAGATGTTTGATAAAACATGCTTTCCAAGATGACGACTGACGCTCGCACCAACTTGAATTGACATTCGGAGGACACCCCTTGTATATTTATATCAGTAAATTGTAAATTCCATATCAAGAAGCAACAAACCTGAATATGCATTAAAAACAGAAAGAATAAGTTTTGAAATGCCGGTTTGTTACTTTTATGACATCTGCGCAAAATTATAGACAACCTATTTTAAGGGTTTAATAGCGTGACATGATAGTTAAGCAATTGTTAAATTTTGACGCAGTTCTCTTACTTTTTCTGAATTGTAAGAACTTGATACTTTGATTGTTAGTGTCGCGTTAAGACCATTTTCTTAACAAATTTAAGTTGAACTCGTCCAAATCAATGACAGCTCTTGTGATCAGCTAGTGAGCAGTGTTCGAACCTTACTCCAATCGGAGCAAATTTACTCCAATTTCAAGGAAGAAAATAAATCTACTCCACCACTCCGTTTTTTTATGATCTACTCCTTTTTTCCAACCTGAAAATTCTTCGGCCAAACCACATAAAATTAAATGACAAGATTGTGTTATTCAATTTTTCAACCATTTCTGGACTCTGAAATCTGAATGTTTGCATCTGAAAGTCTATGCTGAACGGAATAATTTCTTTTTCTTAGGCCATCTGCACACGACGCGTCTCGTCATAGACGCGTACTGCGCTTGTATGCAGATTGTGTGCAGCGCACATTGATTTAAATGAATAACTGCACACGAGGCGTACGCAACACATATTCGTCACAGCACGCAAATCGCTTGTCGTACAGCAGTGTCAGTGTCTTCGATGACGCCGGTCGTAAATGTTTCATTATGTGCATGGACAATTTGTTTAAAATGTCAGATTCATCGAAAAATTTGTGTTATTGGTGGAGAGTGAGCGTTTGTATAATAATACATGGCAGGAATACTCCAGAAGAGACTTGAAAGAAAAAGCATGGGCAGCAATTGCAAAACAAATGCAATGGTCAGATGAATTTAATAAATAAAAAGATTGATATCTTTAATACAAATGACATGAAATGCAAAATCAAATAGATTTTTGCAAAAAATATTATTTTTTGACGATGACGATACGCTTCGTGTGCAGAAGATTGGGCGTAGAGAGTCTTGTACACGTCTATGACGCGACGTATCGTGTGCAGAAGGCCTTACTTTTTTCGTCGTTCCTCGTTAATATCGGGGCTTATGTGTTTTTTTCTTTTTTTTGAGTTTTTGAAAACTTGAGTTTTCCTTCATTTTAAAATGAAATTTTTGATTTACTCCACTTTTTTTACAAATCTGCTCCGAAAATTACGTCTGTGAAGTTAGCAGGGCAACTTTCACCCACGCAATCGGGACCTTGAAAGGAATTTGCAGTTTTTTTGCATTTTTTTTTTTGCATTTCTATTCCCGATTTTGCAGTTCGCCAAATAACGGTGTAATTTAGTGACCTGCTAACTTCACAGTGAAGTTAGCAGGTCACATGGCGTATCTTAGGAACCAAGCGTGCTAGGAACTTGTAGTAAGGCTCCAAATTTGCAGTTTTTTTGCATTTAAAGAATAGGCTAGGTCAGAATTTTGAAGTCCTTTTTTTTTTTTAATTTCATACTGACCTGCTAACTTCACTGTGAAGTTAGGAGGTCACGATGAAATTGCAAAGCATTCCTTTGAATGGAATCCTCAGGGTGCACGGCGGGTTGGAAGACCAAGAAAAACATGGAAATCAACTGTCTTAGCGGAAGCAGAATCCCAGAGAAAGACGTGGCCACAGCTAAAGTACCTTGCAGCAGACCGTGAAGGATGGAGACGTTTTGTTGACGCCCTATGCCCCAGCCGGGGTTACAGGACACGATGATGATGATGATGAAGTAAGTAGGTCAGTATGAATTTTTTTTTAAAAAAAGGACTTCAAAATTCTGACCTAGCCTATTCTTGAAATGCAAAAAAACTGCAAACTTGGAGCCTTACTACAAGTTCCTAGCACGCTTGGTTCCTAAGATACGCCATGTGACCTGCTATAACTTCACTGTGAAGTTAGCAGGTCACTAAATTACACCGTTATTTGGCGAACTGCAAAATCGGGAATATAAATGCAAAAAAAAATGCAAAAAAACTGCAAATTCCTGTCAAGGTCCCAATTGCGTGGGTGAAAGTTGCCCTGCTAACTTCACAGACGTCCGAAAATTTGTTACTGAGTTTCGAACCCTGCTAGTGAGACACTAAAACAAATTAATATCAGACTTTAGCGATTTTAATTTTAATGCAAGTGTTTAAGATTGGATTGCACGTACTTCCTGAAATGTTGAAGTTGCTTGGAACTTAAGAAATTTAAAAATATGCAAGTAATTATAGAAAAAATGTATAAAAAAAAGCATTTAAATCGATCTTTAAATTGTATAAACAACTAGTATAATAGCTTTACCAAAGTATGTCATTTTATTACTTGAAAAAAAAAATAGAAACTTATGCGAAAACAAATTTAATTCGTTGGAGTGGTTTTCTTAAAAACTAATTTCTAATATACAATTTTAGTAACATTTAAAAAAGAAAATTGGGGTGAACATTTTAAGAAAATATTAATATACTTAAAAAACCTAGTTTCAAAAATATTCAGTCAATCGGTTTTCAAAATATTGAGTTTACAAACAAAAAACAATATTTTTTTTTAGTCCTAAATGTATTCTTTCTTTTCAAAATTTTGATATGCAATATTTTTGACATTGTAAAGGAGCTTTTGCATTATGTACATTTTGATTGATATCGCTTGAGCCGTTAATGAATAAATAGAAAATAAGAAGAACGTTATATTGCTGGAACCGTTTATAACAGTTTTTAGTACATTTTTTTTAGCAGAAAATTCAACACACCTACGAATAATACACTGAATTTTTTATCAAAATATTAAGATCCGTTTTTGAGAAAAATAAATTTGTCCTTAATTGTTGTTTGGAGAGTATACCGTTATATTTGGAGCTTAAAAATGATTCAATTCGAATGAACTAAAAAATTCTAATCTTGTTGGATATAGTTTACAGTGGTTGTTTACTAAAAAAATCCATGATGTAGCCCTCACTATTAGTTTCACAACCTTAAGTTTAAAATTTGAAGAAAATCTCTACAGTGGTTTAGGCTGTAGGTCGAGGTGCAGACAGACAGACAGAATTGTGCCACCCACATTTTAAGGGTTCTGTTCCTAAACTCCTCATTTGTGAAATAGTAGAAAAGAATAAAAATCAAAAATATATGTATATTCATCATTCTCCAAAATTTAAAAACTTAAGTTACCTAGTTTTCTTTCAGGGGACAATATATGTAATTATTTTCGTTATCCGGGTGTGAGACTTAACATTTAATGAGTCAAGTGCCCAAAAACTCAGTTTACTCGTTATATTTAAACAACATATATTTAAACAAAAATTAAACATGTTCTGACTAAAGATAGAGGTATAGCCACCAGCTTTCAAATAGAGCAACAATTTAATTACAAAAACATGGTTTTTAACTTGTGCGAACGAAAAATGTCATTAAGAGTACTAAGTTGGATATCAGAAACTTGATTTCTTTTCTCAACACATTGAAATGGCTATATAAGACGGTATCTCAAAAGCTAAACCTTGTCAATATATAAATCTGATTTTTATAATCCCGCAATTATAAAATCTTGCTTTTTACAATCTCGCATCAAAAAAATAACGCATATATCAACCGAAGTGGTGCAATTTAAAATCTCGAAGTACCTCGCCTCGTGGGACGAGGCATAATAGTTAGTGCGTTGGACTGTCATGCCGAAGGCCTGTGTTCGGTTCCCAACCACTACCACCTAAAAGCAGAAATGTTTTTCGAGGTATTTCCTTTTGTGAGGAACTGACAAATCCTCCAAGAGTATAAAATAAATAAATAAATAAATTGGGTGGCGCAACAGCTCGAGGAGAACCAGGGCCTAGTGACTTACAACCATAGGCGCCCGGAGGGGGGGGGGGGCAAGGGGGGGCAGTTGCCCCCCCCTGGCTCTGGACAATACCACACCACTAAGAAATTTTTCATTTTTTTCTTTGAATTTTAACAAACACTTTGCCTTCTCTCCATGATTTGCCCCCCCCTGGCTCTGGATCATGCCAAATGTATCTGAAAATATCCCATGTTTCGATATTGTTGGAAAATATAGATATTTTCTTTACAGCTTCTTTATTGAGTTCATGGTTTGCCCCCCCCTGGCATTACCACGCAACTTGCATTTTTTACTTTGAATTTTAACAATGTATGTATATACAATGGGGCATATGCATAAAAATGAAGTACTTACTACCAGTAAAAGGTTAAAGTAAATACTAGTATTACTAGTAGAAGCTGAAACTTATAGTATTTACTGTGTTTGGTATGCATAAAATAAAGTTTATACTGGTAGCCACATACTAGTAGTAAATACTGAATTCATCCAAGTAAATGCTGCTGATTCACCCGAAATTGGTAGTATATACTGACTAAAGGTGTTTACGTGGAATTGGAAGCTGGTGTTTTGAATTTCTTTTATAATTTACTGTTCTATCAATTCTTCTTTTGAAAACACTTTTAATTTATACTTATGGGCTGAATGTGTGTTTCTGTTTGGGAATAATTTCATTAGGAAACTTTTGAGAGGTTTTCTTGGGGAGATGTCTACAATTTTGCTAGCTATTCTCATAACTGTGTTCACATGTGATTTTCGATCTTGAGAGCAGCTTGCAGAATTATGCACTTAGAAAATTATTACTTTTAATAGAACAAACACCTGTAAGACATTCGTTTGGTATGTCTCCTTTTTCTACTTTTCTGTACCACTTTTTCTGAGAAATAAAGTGATCCGATTGCTTTGACTTGACTCACGACTGTGAATTTTTGCATTCAGCATACAAAAGTATTTACTATAAAATGTTCAAGTTGGTTTTTACAAACTTGAACAATTTGCAGGAAATACTGGAAATAAAAAGTACTTACTAGTTTTTATGCATACTTTAAAAGTATTTACTGACTTATTCATCGGAAACTAGTAAATACTTTTACCTCCAGTAAATACTTGTTGTTCAGTATTTACTTTGATTTTATGCATATGACAATAAGTAAATACTATACAAATTTACCAGTAAAAGCACTTACTACCGTTTATGCATATGGCCCAATGATGTATATACATACAAATCTTGTAAAAGAACAAAAAAAAACTTCTTCAATGAAGTAATTGATCGTTTTTGTAGAGAGCCGAGGCGTATGCAATTCCTTTTCTCTAAAGAATAATTTATGACACAAGAACGTAAGTATGTTTAATACGTAATTAAATACAATATTCACATACACCGTAGTCTTTAGTAATTAAACGTTAATATGTATACAATTTTTATTGTGTAAGCATAAAATTCTAATTTAAAGCTTATCTGCTTTGGGTCAGTTGTTTAAACTGATATTAATATTTTTAATTGATCATCAGCCCTATCATGAATTCCATGGTAATCGGATTTGTTTAACAATCCCGAAAAAAACTATCACCGAATGTTTTCCTGATGGTAATTTGTGTGAAGTTTTGCACTACGATGGATTCTGTGATAGTTTTTTTTTTTTTGGAATTCGAATCAAGTGTCCGACGTCCATGATGGGGCTGAATAATGAAGTTAAAGTAAATGTTTAAATTTTGTTTTAAAATAAAAAGTGGAGATTTTCTTATTTTAAAGAAAAAGTTTGATTCGGAATTCGAAATTTTTGTTTTGAATTTTCAAATCTTATTAATTTCTTATTTTTTTAATATATAAAACAAAGTCGGGTTAGTTACACCATTTATAACTCAAGAACGGCTGGACCTATTTAATTTATAACTGATTTGTTGAAATCGTCTCGAATAGTAGAATAACTAATAAAATATCGGAAAAATTCACAGAAAAAAATATATGCACTATGGGTACCTACCTGTTTTATATATATGCAAAATAATAAGTCAATTGAGTTTGAAAGCAAATGAATCAATAGTTATCAAATTTTCATCTGAAAAACTAAAATAAAAAAAAAATTATAATACAGTCTATTATCCGGAGTTCGTTTTAAATATTTATAGAAAATAGTTTTACGCCGAACAATTTGTAAACAGTAGGTACGTCCAAAGTTGTTTTGGATTTTGTCATTGGCTGAACGGATTTAAATAAGGATCTAAAAAGGTCCTTAAAATAAATCTTTCTTTATCAAGTATCCATTCACTGCGGTTGTGAAGATATTTATTAAAAAAAATACATGGTCCCCATCTGCCAAACCATTAATTTTCAAAGTCTGTTGAAGAATGGCTACGATGTTTTAAGATAACTTCTTTAAGAAAACTTCTAAAAAATCAGAAATTTTCACATTTTTTACAAAAAGGTGATTTTATGGCCTTTTCGAATGGGGATAGAATGACAGTTCTTGTTCTGAAAAGGAGAGAAAATTGTTCCGGATTTGATTTCAGAATCGTTCACACGTATCGAATCGGATTTCCGGATTGCCAATCGAAAAGGCCATTAGGGAAATCCGTTGACATTTGCATATTTTCAAAACAGGGTGTTTCAAAAACATGTCAACATTTTTTAACTTCGTTGTTCCTTGAAAGATTTCAATGAAATTGACACAGGTGATAGCTTATACAGAATTAAACAAGAAAAAATATTTTAAAAACAGGGTGCTTTAAAAAAAATGTCAACTTCGTTGTGAAATGAAATGACAGGATAGCTGAGACAGAATTATAACAGAAACGAATATTTTCAAAACGGTGTTTCAAAAATTGGCACCATCATCACCATGACCTGTGGCAATTTCATTGAAATCACTCAATTCGATTTCATTGAAATCTATTAAGGTTAAAAGATTTCGAAACTATCCTTTTTCCTTTTGTAAAATTACATTTTTATTTCTTATTTCAAAGGTTCGTGAATGGATCTTTAATAGTTAGATAGTTTTATTGACTCCTTTTATTTCATTAAATATAAATACTTATAGATTATTTGATATTGAATCTTAAGTCTTATTGGTATGGCCTATGGCCATCTACCAGATTGACATTTTCGAATATAAATACATTTAAATGGCAAAAAGTAGAAAATTTTAAGAAATATAAAACTGTATTAATTTAAAAATTAAAATTCTTCTTCTATAATACATCTTCTATATCGTAGATCAAGCAATTCACCTCACGTCTTAAAAATAATGTTTATTTTATCCACTGGGGTTGTATTCAGTGGATACGTTTTGTTCTGCAGATTGAAATTCAAACGGCTATAGTAGCTCCTAAACTCTGACGAACTGGCTTCAGCTGCGAATCTTCACCCAAAAAAATAACTGGTTTATATAACTAAAAAGCTCGTTTATTGTACGAAACCTTCGTGGTGCAAAACCACGAATGTTTTTTGTAATTTGTACAAATAGGCTTTCGTTTATTGTACGAATACCGTGTCGCTAAAAAATACGAATGCATTCGTAAATCTTACGAAACTTTTCTAATTTTTGCAAAATATTGAAAAAAAACTTTAGTTCAATGTATGAAATATTTTTGTTATTTTGTGCACTCTACTCTACGATTTTTGTTTGTATATAAAATATTTGTATATGAACGAATAGCTTCGTAATTTTACAAATATTTTGTATTTCGGCTACAATTAGAAAGGTATAAATTAAACAAATAAAGTCTTTTGAAAAGTTTATTTTATAAATTAGAAGTAAATGTCTTACAATTTAGGTAATTATTAATATGTACATATGTGCAATGAAAAGGTAGTGGATTTCTCTTGTTCAAAATAAAGTTTTTCTTTCTTCTCAACTGTAAATAATACGAGTAAAATAATGAGAATTTAAAATGTAATAATAAACATAAATATTGGAAATATGACTTACGTTTTATTTAGTTCTTTAGAATGCGTATTTCTGTCATTTTCAACATATCACTGATTCTAAATCTAATACATTTTCAAATTATGAAATATTAATAATTAAACAAAAAAATACATGACTTTTCACTGCAACGACTAAAACACAAATGGTGATATTTGATATCTATATCTAAAAATTATTCAAGGGACGAATATGTACATATCTACTACAACTACAGTATTGAATAAATATTTCAAAAAATTTTATGAGCAGTACAAAAAATTTGTACAATTTACGAAATCTTCTTGATAATATTTTATGTTAATTGTTTCGATAAATTTACAAAAGGTTTGTAATTTTATAAAATCTTTGGTACTTATACAAAATTAATACAGCAATAAAAATATAAGGAGTTATCCTAGTATCATGCAGATTTAGTAGGACATACGAAATTTTTCGTACATAGGTATTACTAAAATTTGTGCAGTAGAAAATCACGAAAGCGCTTTCTTAGATTTTACAAATGTTTCATAACATAGAAATGTTTAAATCTTATTTTCACTACGAAAGATTTGTGCAATTTACAAAATTTCGTGCAATGAACGAAAAAAAGTTTTACGAAAGAATTTCGTAGTGATTTTACGAAATTTTTTTCTGGGTGTTTCATAGAGAACACTTCCAAACTTTTCCAATATCGCATTAAACTTACTTTTTAATAGAGACGGCTGCTCGTTTGGTACTATGACTAAATCAATGCCACATGTTGCGGCAAGATTCTTCCACTCAACTATCATAGCTCCTCTTGTTTGAACTGCCGCAGTTAAAACTAATTTTGATATCCTTTTTTCCTCCATATCCATAATTTTGATGATATAGTTTAAATGCATTTGAAGTGTATCAATAATCATTGGCGGTGCTCCTGTCTCCAGATAGAGCATATAGTTAGGTGTACTCCTTGGCAGTCGAAAAATACTTTTAATAAAACATCGTAGACATTTTTCCACGGCGATATCCCCAAACTTAAGCACCATAGAGAAGAACTGCTGTTGATGTGGAGCGGAATATCTTTTGCTTTGCGCTGTGCTGAATGTATTTGCTCTTTGTACACCGTTCCCATACCGACGAGATCGCTCGTTTTGCCTCCGCTAATTTCCAATCTAGGTGCTTATTCATGTTCAGATTCGACGTTATTAAAACTCCCAGGTATTTGTACTCCCGTACGATTTCAATTGTTCTCGCATAATAAATTCGGAACGAACCATATTTTATAGATCCCACATCCTAGCATTTTTGGTTCGATCTTGAAAATTAATTTTGTTTTAATCGAATCAAAAATAACATTCCCTTTTGATTTTTTCATGAGTGAACGAATGAAATTAAATTTTTCTATGAACCTTGCTTTTTATACAAAACCTTCCAAAAAAATGTCTGTGTGCTTAAATAAGTTCGGTCTACTATTAAATATAAAATAGTTTTACGCTAGATAACTATTATCAGTTCATTATTGACTGAAGCATTTAAAAGAAATTATATGTAAAAACTTCCAAAAAGTTCTATTTATATTGCATATTAAAATTAAAAAATTTTTTTTTTGAATACCCATTTTTTTCGAAAATTCGATATCTCAAAATTGGTTTGGTGTTTGCCCCTCCCTGGACAAAATCCTGCGGGCGCCTATGCTTACAACTCACAACCATTCCTGTGTGCGTGTTTGTTGGGCAGGAATGGAGGGGACCTACAGTTTTTTGCCGAGTCCGAACGGCTAAATGAGAAGCACTTTTTCATGACAAGTATACTCTTGGAGGATTTGTCAGTTCCTCGCAAGAGGCAGTACCTCGAATAAAACATTTCTGTTTTTTTTTTAGGTGGCACGGCTGGGAATCGAACCCACACCTTCGGCATGACAGTCCTACGCACTAACCATCAAGCCACGAGGTACTACTACCTCCAAGAGTATACTTGTCATGAATAAGTGCTTCAAATCTAGCCATTTGGACTAAGCAAACAGTCCTGCCAACAACACACACACAGAGGAGTGGTTGAGAGTTGTAAGTCACTGAGCCCTGGTTGTGAAAAAAAAAATTGGTGTGAACCTTGGGAGAGCGATGACCTGCCTAAAGACTTGCAGCTCCCAACCAGTGTGCGTGCTTTCAGCAGAAATTAAGTAAGTAAACTTACAATATTCCGCCAAGTCCGAATTGCCAAGATGACAAGAACTTTTCATGATAAGAGATACATTTGAAGAATTTGTCATTTCCTCGCAAGAGACAGTACCTACCTGCGAAAAACATTTTTCCTTTTAGGATCTATAAAGGCTTGAAATCAATTGCTAGAACTTCAAGGTGAAACACGAATCTCAAATTTACTAACCATACCACAAAGTACAAACTACAACTTCTGTACCGTGATGTCTTTCGTCAACCAACATCCGTGATTAAGTAAACTACGGCTTTTTAGTTTGTGGAGCTCAGGGCCAGATGATCACATGCAGTTGGATTGATTTCGTTTCGCCGATTTCTTTCTAGCTGCCTAAATTAATGCAATGTAGATTGTATCGGGCTCGGATTATGATCCAACTGAGTAAGTGACTTAAGATCCACTTACCAACGTCTGTTTTAACAATAAACATACAGTACACCGTACCATAACCATAACCTATGTACATTCATTTCATTTAATCCAAGAAATATGTCTAATTTAAGACCCAGATGGAGAAGTTCAAAACACTTTGAGACTTCATGATGCCATCATGCCAGCCATCCAAACTGGGAATTAGATAATAATCTCTCTGAGGGATCAAATTGCGTTATGCATTTTTTTAGCCAACCAGAAAAATACATATCTTGGCATATAGTCGAAAGTATTGATGATGATCCTGAAGGCTCTAGGTCTAGAGGATATGGCCACAGATCGATTATCTATACATAATCCACACTTCAATTAACAGGAACAACGGGGTATGGTTTAATAGATTGGTCCACTAAGGACCCATTGTACAAACGTGGTTTAAATTTTGATCCGTGGTTCAAATATTTGTACTGGCTGATTTCGGTGGAATTACTGAGGTTCAACAATGTTTCAAGGTACAAGCATAATTATAGTAGCCAATTTAATGCCTGAACCATCGTTAAACCTCAGTCCATTCTCCGAAGTCGGTGAGTTAAAATTGCTGATCTACGACTCCACGAGTAAAATATTTGTACAACTAGCCCTAATGGTAATTAAAGTAAGTAATTAAAGTAGAATCTGAATCTAGCCGGTGGTGCAGATCATAATATTTTCATAATAATGCATATTATATCCTTTTTTGTTTACTATCTCTACATTGGTAGCTATAATGTCCTATTAATTATCAAAAAGTCATACACACAATTATTATTTTTTGAAGTTATAATACCTATAAGTTAGGTATACTGTCAAATATGAAACATTTTAAAATAATAATTAAGCATTTTAATCCTTTAATCTGTAATTAAATGGCTTAACTATGTAAGATACCCTTGATTCTGTAAATTTTGTTTTCTCATTCTAACTTATAAGTCAAAGTCCCCATGAATATAAAACTCTAAAGCCAACCCTTTTTATTTGTAAAAAAAAACCTTTAATCCCTTGCGGATATGAATAATCCTTCCGTTATATAGGTAGGTAGATACTAATAATCTTATTTCCCTTAACAAAAAAAAATAAAAGCCAAAAAACCCACATTCCGCAACAATAATAACAAAAAAAACAAAAAACAATATCCCATTAAAAATAATGTGCTGGCATAGGCATCACGCACCCTGCCGCGGCTACTGCTGATATACTGCTGCCACCGTCAATCGAAAATCCCAAAATCATTAAAAAGGCATTGCTTGAATTCCACCGCATTCAACTCGGACGGAAAGTCTCATAAAAAATACAATTATCAACCAAAAAGTGCCCAGTCATTTGGGCTCGTTTGTCAGCATTATTATTACCATCAGTAGCCCTTTTATTCTTCCTTTAATAATAATAAAAAAAATCAAACAGCACAAAGGAATAAAAAATAATACCTATGCCTACTTCCTTTAAAAAGAAAAAAAACACAAAATACCAAAATGATAAGGTCTCCTTTCTACCCTTATAATTTTGCTCCCATCACAAAATGAAACATAAAAAGCGAAACTTTTTATTTCCCCCCTCAATTCAAAACAACGTAACGGTGCGGTGTGAAAAAAAAAATAATAAGTACCCACGCAAGAACCCAAGACACATAAATTTTGGGTTCGAGAAACCTGACTGGGCTACCCCTGTAGCACCGGCACCGCGGCAGCCACCCAGTCAATTTTCATTAGGTTTTTTTTTTCATGTTTAATTTGCATTAGACCCTGGGAGGTATTCAATAACCCTCCCTCTCCAACTTTTACATTCTATGAAATCTCTACGAATTTCAGCACAAGGTCAAGTATATCACATGTTTCAATTTGCTCCTAAAAACACTCCAACTCACACGTTATCTCTCGCACCCTCAACATTAACATAAAAGTTCCTCCACAAAGAAGAACGAAAAACTCCTCAATGTAAATGATGGCGAAAGTTACCGAAACGAAAAAACACTCTAAATGAAAACTTTTCAAACCCGCACCAACAGCCAGTGATTCGGCGGCTAACGCGGCATGGAGGTGGTTGCGTGTAGATTGGTCCTGAGGGGGGGTGAAAAGTGAAAGAGAGAAGGTCTCTTCCATTTAGAGGAATGAAAAAAAAAATTACTTAAGGAAGGTAAAATACTTCAGTTCCACTACACTCCGCCTCTCCCATTATTCCACAAGAACATTCATAGAAGTTCCATTCATTCGTTTGTCCACCACTCGTGGAAGTTACTTTTATAAAAATAAGGATAACACGTCTCTTCCTTTTGACTTGATACTGTTTCAGGTTTGCTTTTGCAAATTCTTATCGGCGACCATCAGACTCTCAGCTCTGGCAACACCACAATCCCTACAGTTGTTTTGTTTTATTTTTCGCTAACAAGGATGCTGAAACGCGTGTACCTACGTTTACCACTGCATTTACGAAGCGGAACTTTATACATTTTTTAAGCATCAACATTTTGGTTAGCCAGTAACATTTTAAAACTTCAACCCCCATCCACATCCGCCAAATAAGTTAGTGAATGAACCATTTCGTTGGACCGAAAAATTTGTAAACGACTACACATTTATAGAAGAAAAAAAAAATCAAGGATTTCACAAAAAAAATGAACGTAAATCTGGAACGCAATTACATTAAGAGCTTTCTGCTTTGATGTTTTATACGAAGTCCGAAATTTGGCGAATGAGAAAACAAGATAGCAACCTTATAACCTCCACCTGTGATAACTGAGTGGACTTTCGTTTCGTTTTTTAAGGGTTTTCTACAGGAAAATAAATCGAAACTGGTTATTTTTGAGATTTCATTTTGTTGTTTTTTTTTTTTTTATTCCATTTTCTGTATTTCATTTCAATCGTTTCTGCTTCAGTTTGCTTTGAAGTTTATTTTTATAATGTAACTTTTATTTATTTTAAATCTTTTGAAGTACCTACACATAATATAGATAAAGATATCGTCAATCGAATTACTTTATATTTTTTACTTACCGGTAGCATTTTTATTTAAAAAAAAAATCCTTTTTCTTGGTAAAAAGGTGAAACATAAGAACTTGAAAGGAGTTTACGTTTGGTACAAGAATGAAGCAAATTGATTTTAAATTATTATGTTTTTATATTCGTCCATTTTCCAATGGGTCAAGTATTTGCTTCATAAATATAATTTGTTGATAAAATATAGGAATCCGATGCATTTTTGCTCCCACAGACATTGATGTTCTGATTAGTTTCAAAGTAAAATTCACGATTTTTTGTATTTATCCTTAAAGGGAAGCGGGAGAAAAATGCTTTATGCATTATAATGAGGCAATTTTAGCGTTGACCCATTGTCCATCTAGGTATCTATAACGTACAAACATACGGACAAAAACTTCTCCATTACTCTTCTTGGCGTCTGACCCCTCCAGGACCACTCTGTACATTACTTCAGGGGTTTGCCAAGATTCCCTTGCAGCATCAACTTCCGGGCTCAACTTTTTCCCGTTAATTTTCTTCTTCTCTAAACATTCAAGTTTTATGCGGCACAGGGACATATGGTCCAGCAGGGACATAATGCCCAATTTTTGATTTTGGGACTAATGTCTCACTTGAGTGAGTCATAAAGCCGAAATTGAATTTGGGGCAAGCCCAAAATAAAAATGTTGGGGGTAATGTCCCACTAAATAAGAATCACCAAATGGAAAGAAGACCCATTCAATAAAAAGGATAGGTATATAGGATAAATTCAAGTCTTCTTAAAATCCAGATTCTTAAAATACAATAGAGCCTTTGCATTCACCCAACCTCGCACCCACCCCAAATACTATATAGTGTGCCTCAGCAGGGGGTTGCATAACAGCGAATTAACAGTGAAGTACGTATGGGGGCATGCTGCTGCCCTGAAACCCCCTGCTTGGGCACTTTATATGACTTGGGGTGGGTGCGAGGTGGGTGTATGCAAAGTTTTCTTTGCATTTAAAGAACCTGGATTTAAAGAATTTTTGAAAAACACACAAAATTATCGAAAAATCTTTATTCTTCTGTGGCTCTAAGGAAATTTGGGATGTAGGTATGTCCCATTTTTATAAAACATACTTGGGGCTTGGGTCTCACTTGGGTCTTAAGCCCCAAATTCAATTTCGGTTTTATGACCCACTCAAGTGGAACATTAAGACCCAGAAATAAAAATTAGGCGTTATGTCCCTAGGCCTTATGTCCCTGCGCCGCGCCGTTTTATGCCAGTCTTGGGCTCTGCTTAGCATCTTCTGCACTATATGCTTTCTAGCGTGATGTCACCAATGCTTCTCACTTTCGGCGTTCCATCTGCTGCAGGTGAAGAATGAGTGTTGGGAATTGTCTCTTGCAGAGTCTCCGTACTGGCAGGCTGGGCTGTTCGATTTCCCGATCTTATGGAGGAAGGCGTTGAAACACCCGTGTCCGAAGAGAAATTGGGTGACGTAGAAGTTTACTACGTTGTGTTTCCGTTAATTCTACATAGCCACAGTCCTGATCAGTCCGATGTTGAAAATATCCCGAAGCGCAAAGCGGCGGCGTCAAAGTCGTGGCCAGTCGTGGCGTAGCGGTTGATATAAATAGTTATAATGGTATCAGGAAAATTTGTCCCCACTTTGTGTGACCTCCTACAAACAGCCCTTCGCAAGCTCAGTAGTTGGGTCAGTAGCTGCGGACTTAATGTCAAGCCACTTAAAAGAAAACGGAACTGCGTCTGTTTACGAGGAAACGAAATACTCCAAATATAAATCCCCCCACCATAAATGGGACGTCACTGCATATAACTGGCATGGCCAGATATTTTGGTTTAGTTATCGTCGCAAACTTAACTGGAAAAAGAACATAAACGAAAGGAAAAAAAAGCTTCAATAGCTTTCTACACATGCAGTAGAATTTTTGGCCCCAAAACCATTCATTGGATATACACAGCCATTGTAAAGGCCTATCCTGACGTACGCCTGTTTGGTTTGGTGGCCAGCCTTGGATTCTTGGATAAGTCAATCAATCTCAAGGTCATGACAAAAATTCAGGGACTGGCATATATAGGCACAACTAGTGTCATGAGAACCACAGTCCTAGAAACTTTCCTCTCACTTGCCCCCACTCGATCTGCTCACGAAAGAGTTTACGGCCAAAAGTGCTCTACGACTTAAAGAGTGTACAAATTGGAAAAAAGGGCCATTGTGGTCACTGAACTATAATGAACTTAACTGACATAGACATTCAAACGGACTATATTTCACCGTACATAGATTATAGCCCAGTCGCACTAACAAATATCTCGACAAGGCAATTATGGAAGGAAAACCGGGTCCTAAACGTAAATCATGTATCGGTCTTTACTGACAGTTCCAAAACGGACGCTGGGGTAGGGTCAGGCCAGGCTTCTTCTCAGACAATCCACCCATAAATAGATCATTGAAGCTCTCAAACTTCTGTAGCGTTTTCCATGTGGAAGTGCTTACGGTTTGCGAGGCTGCAAAATACCATGTCCGTCAAGTTAGCATTACCACTTCAAAATTTTTAAAATCTAATAATTGGATTATTTGTCGTAAATTTGTCGTGAAAGAAAAAAATTTGTCGCGCTTGTTTTTTAAAAATTAACCCCTGGTAATGCTAACTTGACAGTCAAGTTAGCACTACCACCCCTCGAAATAGGGTAAAATGAACTCAAACAAGAAAAAAAAAATATGTGAGAATTTGTCGTAAATTTGTCGTAAATATATCGTAAAAGAAAAAAAAATGTCTCACTTATTTTTTAAAAAATAACCCAAAATCGATTTTTTTCCTTTTTATTTCAATAATTCCAGCACTACCATATGAAAACTTTTTATTCTTTGTGGTTTTTGGTATGGAATTTGTTTAAACAATTGTCGTAATATGTCTTTGAATAATTTGTGTCAAAAAATAATTTGTCGCGCCTTTTTTTCTATAAAAATTTCCTTGATTATGACAAAAACCCCTAAAATAGCACTTTTTTCAATAAATCCAGCACTACCATATGAAAATTGCGCGACAAATTATTTTTTGACACAACTTATTCAAAGACTATTACGACAATTGTTTAAACAAATTCCATACCAAAAACCACAAAGAATAAAAAGTTTTTAAATGGTAGTGCTGGATTCATTAAAAAAAATGCTATTTTAGGGGTATTTGTCAAATTCAAGGAAATTTTGATAGAAAAAAAGGCGCGACAAATTATTTTTTGACAAAACTTACTTAAAGACATATTACGACAATTGTTTAAACAAATTCCGTACCAAAAACCACAAAGAATAAAAAGTTTTTAAATGGTAGTGCTGGATTCATTAAAAAAAATGCTATTTTAGGGGTATTTGTCAAATTCAAGGAAATTTTGATAGAAAAAAAGGCGCGACAAATTATTTTTTGACACAACTTACTTAAAGACATATTACGACAATTGTTTAAACAAATTCCATACCAAAAACCACAAAGAATAAAAAGTTTTCATATGGTAGTGCTGGATTTATTGAAAAAATGCTATCTTAGGGGTATTTGTCAAATTCAAGGAAATTTTTATAGAAAAAAATGGCGCGACAAATTATTTTTTGACACAACTTATTTAAAGACATATTACGACAATTGTTTAAACAAATTCCATACCAAAAACCACAAAGAATAAAAAGTTTTCATATGGTAGTGCTGGAATTATTGAAATAAAAAGGAAAAAAATCGATGTTGGGTTATTTTTTAAAAAATAAGTGCGACATTTTTTTTTCTTTTACGATATATTTACGACAAATTCTCACATATTTATTTTTCTTGTTTGAGTTCATTTTACCCTATTTTGAGGGGTGGTAGTGCTAACTTGACTGTCAAGTTAGCATTACCAGGGGTTAATTTTTAAAAAACAAGCGCGACAAATTTTTTTCTTTCACGACAAATTTACGACAAATAATCCAATTATTAGATTTTAAAAATTTTGAAGTGGTAATGCTAACTTGACGTACATCAAAATACCTAACTTGTGAGCTGACGAACAAAAATATTGATATCTCCATAGATAGCCAGGTGGCAATCAGAGCCATTTCGTCAAGACTGATCGCTGCCATAGTGAATTGAGATTGCTGGGCGAAACGAATTCAATCACCCTCTGATGGGTCCGGGTCACCGTTACTTTTTATTTATTTTGACGAAATGGCTGACAAACTGGCCAAAAACGGTTCATTACTTGAACCAAGCCTAATTTTACCTTGGGTACTTATGCCACTGGAGCAGGAAAAGAGTAGAATTCACCAAAGCTTTCTCAAGGCCGCTAACGACAGATGGTCAACAATTGACACCTGCCGGGATTCAAGGAATCTTTTCCCAGATAATTCAAAGTTAAAAGTTCCACTTAAACAGAAGAATTTCTTTTCAAATTTTCTTCATATTCAATTATTACTTTTGCCAGATATTTCAAAGAACGAAAGAGAGTACTTTCTAAAGCTAAGCAGACATCAATTGTCTCTCTTGATTGGAACAAAACTAGGAAAATTGCCTTGGATTTTCCCGCACCGTGGGGAGCACAATAGATCCATTGAGATCCAATAGAGATTATACGGCTAGCCACATCATCACCCCTCCTAACCTAACCAAACCTAACCTATCTTCCGGCATGTCCATGTGAAGTGTGCCATTGCATTCTATGAGATAGTCCTTCACCATCCGCAACAGATAACTGGAATGTTGAAAGTATCCCCAAGGCCGCTCAACATGTCGCTCCACCTGGCCGAGTTGAAGGTATCTTTGACATCCAGAGTTGCCAACAAACGATGTGCCTCGAATGGTGGTTTCCCTGTTGAGCGATTTGGGTGGCCTTGAATACTTCCATTTTAGTTCCGATAGTACATAGGCCTTTTCTGAAGTCATGCTTTCTTTCAAATCATGCCAATTCTCCTGCTGTCTGTACTGCAAAGGTGAGTCATCCAATAGCTTCGCTGCATTTTCAAGGATACGCAAAGGTCTGTATGCGCATGGAGTGTCTGGGCCTCATTTTCCCTTACTCATGAGTACGAAACATTGCATCTTCTTGCTTTCGAGAAAGACCCCTTTCTCTAAGCAGCTGTCGAAAATGGTTAGCGAAAGTTGAGCGAAAGTTGAGGTCATACTCACGTGGGCAATTTTAGCACTTTTAGCTTTTAGCTTCAGTGGCTTATCCCAACTCTTCTTCGTTGAACGACAGTATCAGTTGACCTGACTGGATGAGTTGGGAAGTGCGTATCTACTATGTGCGTTATCTTTTCTTTGTTTATAGCAGGGCTGGTCAGCTGAGCTCCAAGTTTCCTCATGACAATCTTGTAGCCTAGTCCCCTGGGGTAACTGTTAACGTCTCGGTGGAGATCTTCCCACTTTTGTCTTTTACTCGAATTGATAGCTTTCTTGAGCTTGGATCTCTTGGTTCTGAACTGGGTTAGATTATCCTCTATTGGGTCAGCGTTTCTTCCCTTCCCGTTGTGATTTTGCTTCTGAGTTGCAGGCATCTTCTTCGAAGGTCAGCTGTCTCTTCTGTCGAACAGTATACAGGATCCCTATTCCTGTTGGGTCCGCTTTTTCTGAGTATCGAAGCATCATATGCTAGTTGTATTAGTCGCCTCATGGCTTCTGCTTTGGTTTCGGCAGATCCATTTTGCTTCCAGAGCAGTGGCTATTACTTCTTCTAACACGGGCTTGAAGAGCTTTTCGTTGAGTTTTTTCCCGTTCCACCTTGGAGCCTGGACTTGGTTTCGGTAAGGAGCTAGTTGATTTCGTTCTAAAAATGTTGTACTGGACTGGTGGTCGTTGCCCGTGTAGTCCTCAAATATTATCCAGTTTTTATCTTTGTGGATGTGCGTTTTGTCACCAATTTTATGACCAGGATTGTTCCTACACAGCCACGTCTCCTTAAAATGGGAATGTTTCCTTCGTTCACTATGTCACGTCGCACCACCATTTAGAGTATTTGCCTTCCTCATGAGTCCGTAGTTGGCATTCCCTATTCTAAGGCTCTGGCGTTAAAATCTCCAGATTGAGATTTGAGATTGTTCTCAAAAGAGTCAACTTATGAAAGGTTAAGTTGGCTCTTTTGAGCTCTTTAAGTTGACTTTTTTGCCTTTACCCGCTGATAAAGAAGAGAACTTAATCAAGCCAGGAGTTAAAAACACTAATTTACAGGAAGGAACCTTAAAAATATTCGAGGATAAAAACGGTGCAAGTACTTCAAGAGCTAGAAAATCTAGTCTCGGTCTGAATCCAAGGTAATTTGGCTGAGCAAGATCCTACCAAGGGCTGCATAAATTTTTTATTTTTTCAATTTCTGCGTTTTTTTGAAAACTTTGCATTAATCGATACAATTTGAAGCTTTTTGAGTTTAGACATCTGGTTCTCAGTCACCGATATTTGCTGCACGAAAATTTGAAAGCCACATACGACATGTTTTAAGGTATACATCCAGCACTGCGGTATAAAAATCAATCCGCCAGGTTTGCTTTGGTATACTTGAGACGACCATGCAGCCCCCAGAATGCCTGAGTATGCTCAGCCACCAACTGCAAGAATACCAAGATTTAGCCTACCCAATGCCGATGGAAGATAACTATCAGCCAAAAGGAAACGTGTAATACCTGCGAAATTGCGAATACAGTTCAATGAGTTTACCCGGTTCAATTTCCACGTAGCAACAACTGTGCTAAGGAAAGCCAAATCCATAGGTGACAAAAAGCTAAGGCTTTTGCTTCAAGACAAGGAAAAAATCGCTCATAGGAACGGATCAATTTTTCGATTCCATTTCAGAAAAAGGGGCAATTTTTCAAATAAACTAAGTAGACTTGTTTGCAAGTCACAATCATCCAAAGAAATATTATTCGAAATACCTATTACCTATAGGCCGACCCAGATCAATGAGCAGCTATGCAAGACCAAATCTTGGCAGAGTTATTTATATCCTATGCTATGTCCATCTCTGGTACACAATACCTATTCCTACATATCTACAAAAAGTGAACGATTTTAAACCTTTTTTTTTGTTATTTTTAAATTCCTCTGTCTTATGTTCATCTCTTTTGCTATTGCAAGGCTATTATAGGTAGTCAGCTTGAGGGGAAGTATGAAGGACGAACCACTGGTATTCTTTAAGGATGCCCCTACAAAGGATATTTTGTGCTTGGGCAAGCGTAAAATTTTGTATCTTCCTAGCCTGAAGTCCTATGTTCAAGGAGAAAAGGCAGAAAAAAAAAACAGAACTTTGACAAGAGCAACAGCAGAAAAAAAAGGAAAGATAAACATAAAAAAAAAAAAGTTGGGGGGGGGAGGATGATGTTATGTTTGTTACATTTTATTGATATATTTTTGTTTGTTTTGCTTTTAAGTTAGTATGTTTTTGCAATTCTTTTACATTAGTCTGATATGGCAACTAACAGAGATACAAAGTGTTAAAGGTATTACATATTATGTTCGCATGATTACATCTGAAAAAAAAAAATCATTTGGATCCTGTGAAAACGTTTGAAGTAGGTAACCTTCTTTTTATGTAATGGATTCGCGCTGGCCATCCACGGTGAAGAATTATAAATTCTTATTTTATGTTTTTTACTGTAGGTAGGTATACCGACATAGTAATACATGCAGATGTATGCCTCAAAAGTTTCGAAATAAATACAAAAACTATTCGGAGTTTTGTGTGTAAAAGGAAATATACACAAGTGCAGTACTTGCTGTGAAGTATACAACAATTTTATATTTATTTATTATTAATTTATTTATATTGTTGTTTATTATAATATTATTAATACAAAAATATTCTCCAAGTTTCAAGTCTAATCTTTATCCTAAAATACACGGTGTAGTTTTATACCTGTTTACTAAAAATTCAGTAAAATTTTTGATATAGAAAATTTTCAAACTCCTCAAATATCTTAAGAGTTATGGGGAGCCTGAACAAAAAGAGTAGGTTTATGTTCATGTTCATGTTCATAATGAAATTTAATACTGAACTGATTTTCTTGATTGAATATGTTCAGGGGTGTCTCCCGAATGTAAATCCAAGTTGACGGGACAGGGGATGGTTACAAGCGTCAGTTGTCATCTAGGAAAACGCGTTTAATCAAATATCTCCTGAACTATGCATGGTTCAGGAGATATTTGATAAAACGCGTTTCGTTTTGCAAGATGACGACTGACGCTCTTGTCTTACGACAAAAATAGTAAATTTTTTTGGAAGATAATATTCCATTCTTTTATTTACTTTTTTAAATAAAGATGTTTTCATCAAAAAAATTTTGAGAAATTAAATTTTAAAGTCAATATTTTTGAAAAAAAATTTAATTTTTTTCACGAAGAGATTATTTTCGAAAATATATTGACTTTTAAACTAAATTTCTAAAATTGTAATTTTGTTTTCAAGTTGATTGTTTTCAAAAATATATTGACATTTAAATTTAATTTCGAAAACAGTTTGAAAATCGATCTTTTTTCATGTGTTAGCAGAAATTTTTCAAGTGAAAAGATCTTTTATGGTATTTTTAGGATCAGTAGTTTAAACCTTTTTCTTACTAGCATGTTACGAGAGCCAAAAAAAACATTATAAGTGACTATAAGGTTTATTTTTTAATAAAAATTCTATACTATGTACTACTGAAATAAATGAGCCAAGTAAAAGACTTAGTGGGCAAAAAAACTCTCAGCTTAATGATTAGGAATTCTAGTCTTGATGGATATGCATAGTCTTAAGTAGTTTTGTTGTCAAAATATCCATGTAAGTCAAATTGAACTTAAAACAAATTGCATATGACAAAGGCCCTCATTATGTCACTGAATTTGTCGGAAAAAACGCCAATTTTCAGGACTAAAATCCGATAATATCTTTTTTCGATAGATACCTAACTGTAGCCACCTGTCGAACCAAATTTGAATTGTTTTCTTGACCACTTTTTCAGAAAAAATACTGCATGGTCTAAATATATACTATTTCAGAAAATGTTTTAAAACAAAAGATAAAAATAAATAAATTTAGCGGCGCAATGGCACGAGGAGAACCAGGATCTAGTGACTTATAACTCTCAACCATTCCTGGTGGATCTACAATTTGTTTGCCAAGTCCAAACGGCTAGATAAGAAACAATTTTCATGACACGTATACTCTTGGAGGATTTGTAAGTTCCTCGCAAGGGACAGGGCCTCAGAAAAAAACACATTTGCTTTAGAGAATCTAACCCAGACCTTCGGCATGACAACCCAACGCACTCACCCTGATGCCACGAGGTACTACTATAACCTTTGAAACCCCTTACCCTTATTTGCACATAATAGAGCCTTATTCATAAACTCACTGTAGAGACTGAGTAAAGTTACAACGCCTCTAAACGAGGATATGTTATGTGACGATGAATAGAGCCATTTTAAGCTATGTAAATGCGGTTTAGAGTTTGAACAGTGGCTGCATAATGTTTTATGAAAAAGGATTTACGCAACGTTGAATAGCACCTTAATGGCTGATTTACAATGCCGCGTTGGGCGTTGCGTTGAAAGATTTGCCTGTCAACGCAAAAGTTCAGGCATAGGAACTTCTATTTAGTGTTTACAATGACGCGTTGAGCATTATGTTACGATTTTCCATACATTAGTAGGTACACAAACCAACGTAACGTAAGCGGCTGCAACGCGAAAGTAGAGATTATTCAACTTTTGCGTGCGTTTTGACATTTCGATTTCAATTTAGGTATGTGGCCATCTTGTGTTGAAAAAAGTTTGAATTTTTTTGCTTGATTTATCTCGAGGCAGCCGTAACGCTTGTTAAATGTAACAATGCCATAATAAGAACTTATCTATACAGTGCTTAACTATTCACCCGATAAGATACACTCCTGTTTATTTGAATAGGTTCAAAGTTTTCGAGTGCGATTAACGGTTATTACTCCGAATTGAGTGGGCAAAAGGAATTTTTGTAAATGGCATTAGAGAAAGCATCCAATTTAAGAGCGAATAAGAAAACACACAATCTTAAAATTACCGTCATTACACGTGAGCGAATAAGAAAACACACAATCTTAAAATTACCATCATTACACGTTTTATTATCATTTCTTTAAATTCATGTGCAAATCGTAGCCCTTTTTTTTGTTCATTTGAATAAGTACACCGCCTACATCATCTCCTTTGCTTTTGAACTAGTTGAAGGTTAGACCTTTTAAAGCTATTTTTGGGTTTTATATCATGGTTTCTTTGACATGACACAAAAACATTGAGAAAAAGTGGACAATGGGTGGAAAAAAAAGCTTTTGCCGAGGTTGTGTACGCAAGAATTTATAGTTTTCATGATCAAGGACAAACGGGAAATCCAATTTCGGAAAAAATAAACAGAATCTCTCCTTTGACCTTAATTATCTGAAAAATAAACAAAAAGATGGTATGGATATGAAAGAATCCAAAAAACCTGCTACCTCCACAAGTGATAGACGAAAAATTTTGAGGGTTGCGTCTAATTCGTCGGTTTAATTGGCTAAAACAATGAAATCCACATTTTTGAAGCATTGATACGACTATGGTTGAGTAACAAAATATCGCTCAGTCATAGAAATACAATTTGAGTCCATCTGTTCCGTCGAATTTGATGCCTTTTTTATTAGAAAAAACGACTTTAAGCCACTTGTTCTTTCAAGTCTTATGAATCTTACTAAACTGAACTCGGTTTGAATTTTTGTTTTGCTAACTTCGTTAAGGGGTGGTTTCATTTGATTTTATTCTTTTTCGGCAAACAGAACAATTAATTGCACTCTCGACTGTAGAAATACTGGCACTGAACCCAGCTTCTTTCCTTGGTTTAGCCATTTAAACCAACGAATTAGACGATACCCCCTAAATTTTTCGTCTTTCACTTGCGGAGGTAGCAGGTTTTGTGCATCCTTTCATATCGATACCATCTTTTTGTTTATTTTTCAGATAATTAAAGGTCAAAGAAGAGATTCTGTTAATTTTTTCCGAAATTTGATGTCCCGTTTGTCCTTGATCATGAAAACTAAAAATTACTGCGTACTTAACCGCGGCAATAGCTTTTCCTCCACCCATTGTCCACTTTTTCTCAATTTTTTTGTGTCATGTCAAAGAAACCATGATATAAAACCCAAAAATAGCTTTAAAAGGTCTAACCTTCAACTAGTTCAAAAGCAAAGGAGATGATGTAGGCGGTGTACTTATTCAAATGAACAAAAAAAGGGCTACGATTTGCACATGAATTTAAAGAAATGATAATAAAACGTATACTGATGGTAATTTTAAGATTGTGTGTTTTCTTATTCGCTCTTAAGTTGGATGCTTTCTCTAATGCCATTTACAAAAATTCATTTAGTCCGCTCAATTTGGAGTTATAACGGTTTATCACACTCGAAATTTTTGAACCTATTCAAATGAACGGGAATGTATGTTTTAGCGAATTCTAAAGGGTGTCCAGTGGGAATTTTCAACTTTAAACTGCGCATATCGAAATACTAGTGTGTTGAGGTAAGCAGTAGGGGTATCATTCAAAGCGCACAATTGGCGGAATTTTTTATTTTTAGTCACTATGAGTCACTGATTGGGAGCGCACCGCGCGTTTGCGGTGGAGCAATATTTGATGTGCGGTGAATCATCGGTACGTGCGCGTCGCACTTTGTGTACTTACTCATTTTAATATTCGACGACGCAGTGATGGGCCGAGCACGCAACTTATGTGGCCGTGGGTACAAAGATTCAGGCAAGAAGGCAAGGCACAATGGTCAATAGACCTATTCCTGGACCATCAACGTCAGAAACAACACCAGAGCGTGTGTCTCAAGTACGAAATAAAACTATTCGAAATCCACGTAAATCGATAAGGAAGATTGCGGCCTCCACAGGAATAAAAAAATCAACAGTGCATGTTATTTTGAAAAAGAAATTAAAGCTCCACCCGTACAAAATGCAAATTGTTCAGTATCTCAACGAAAGTGAGAAACGTGCTGAAACGTTTTCGGACAGCACTTATGCTTGGAAACATTTTATTCAGTGACGAAGCACATTTCCGTATCGATGGATATTTTAACAAACAAAATATGCAATACAGGTGCCCCAACAACCCAAGAGAACGCCATTTAAAACGTTTACATTGTTTAAAAACGAAAGTTTGGCGAGCCGGGGTCGCAAATGTTAGAGTCCGATAGCATTGAAAAAATGGCCATCATTTGGATGGTAACGTTTTTAAAAAATAAAATCAGCATTGTTATTCTGCATTTAATTGAAATAAAAATAAATACAAACGATGTAGTTTTTTAATATTGAATTTTAAAGTTGAAAATATTCCGCTGGACACCCTTTAATATTGAAATATTTTATCCTCGTTTGGCACCCATTTTTACTTGCGATATAAATATATGTATGTATGTATATGTAAAGGAACTACAACTACAATGACAAGTTATGCATTCGTAATAAAATTTAACTCGAGATTTAGCTTTGGCAGGAATGGAGAGGGCCTACAGTATTATAAACGAATATCATGTTTTTTTTTCAATTTTCTCTGGTGACAATCATACATGCTTTAAGCATAAAATCAAACTTTGTAAAAAAGAGCAAGCTAGCGCAACCCAATCTTAATTGAACCCATTTAAAATTCAACAACTTAACAGAATAGCTGCCAAAAATTACATATTTAAAAGATTAATTTGGAATGAAAGGTAAATCCCTGTAAAATAAACTTGTGCTAGGTTTTACGAACTGGTACTGGTAGTAGGCATAGTATTTAAACAATTTAAACTGACTTTTGGTTTTCAAGCAAGAAGCTTAAAGACATCATCATCTCATCTGTACATAATAGTTCAAAGACGATCATCCCCAAAAAACCAAAAGCCATAATTTTGTTAACCATATCCTTACTTGTCCGCAACATCTTAATTTACCGTTAACTTGCCGGGTATATTTATTCAACTTGAGAGGAGCAATTTTTTTTTTTTGTGTTACTCAGCAACACATTTGGAACAGCTTAAACGGTTTGAGATTTATGTAATCACGGATTAACCACGATAATAACCCAGAGCAAAGTATAGGCATACTTATTTGAAAAAGAGCTTAAACGGATAACGCACACTGGCAAATACGAACAAGAAAAATAAAAAAGAAATAATAAAAAACCACCCGCACAATTCACTATCATCATCAGCAGCAATTCAAAGCCCAATACTAACTTTGGTCCTTTTTTGAATGCCTTCATCGTTAACAGTTTCCTTTGACGGTAAAAGATAGTAGTATAGAAGTAAATTGCTTTTTTTTAAGCATAGCTATGTGTCCGCTCTTTCAAGCGAATAGAGAGGCTTCATTCTGTCCCGTCCCGGGTGATGTGGCATGTGCCCTGTGCGCGCCTGCAAATACGTCGATAAATTCGAATATCCTTTTGGGACTCTAATGAAATAATGATGTAGGTCTTTTCCTTTTATTGCTTTTTTTCTTCTCCCATTCTATCCGGGTTATTCGGTATAATGGTGGTGCGGTTGCAATAGGTTAGGGTTTTTTTCTAAGGTGGAAAGATAGGGCCATAGGCGGGGGAGGGGGGCGTCTTCTCAAATGGTATATATGGCAAAAGGTGGCACAGATAAAAAAGGACGATAGAAATTATTTGGATTCCCCGAGGTACCCTCATTTTTTCCATTTTATCATCGAAGCATAGAAAGACTCTGATGGTTGCTGTGCCTCGCCTCGCCTTGCCATGGGTTGAGTTGGTTTGTGCCCGAATAGGCGTAAGGGTTTGGTGTTAAAAATTAGTTCAACGAACAACCATAAGGATGATGATGCTGATGCTGGAGAATGAGTAGCAGAAAGGACGACAACGAAACAAGAAGTTGTTATCATCCCTTTGAGCGTTTTTGTTGGCATAGAGCCGACAGATAGACACAACTGTTGGGAATTGTTTGTTTGTATGAAAGACTCTATACGAGTATATGAAAGCGAGCAGAGAAGAGGGAAGAAGCTGACATAATAAGAAGGACGTTGATATAAGGATTGCAATACGATGTGCCATAATTAGCTTTGAAAAGTTGGTATGTTTCTTTTTTTGTTGTCTTGTTTTCTTTTTTCTATTCTGGATCAAAGTATGTATTTGTACCTACATACAATCTTTATTTGGGTATTGTTGAAAGAAATGCGTAGGCTTCTTTATAAAGAGTTTTTTTTTTCTAGATTCAGTAAAAAGACCCGCCTGAAGAGGGTTCGAAAGAAACACAAAATTGATAAAGATGTTTTCTCTGAAATCAGCAAGTTCTGGTACATTTAAGAAAAGTTGACCCATATGTGTGCAATGAAATGTTACGAAAAAATTTAATCCTTCGGGTAGGATCTTGGGATCAGATGTAGGTACATAGATAAATTTTGTTTTTCCTTTCTATTTTTTTTTTCCAGATTTCGGAAATGGTAACAGTGCTATTGTAATTCTTGCTTTCAAGGTGCCATAATCTTCCTTTCATATTGCTACCCTTACTCTAAATAACACGAGCCCATAAGAATCAACTTACACCTGTAGAGCTTATTGATACACTTATATCTTGGATAAGAAGTTGTGAGTGGAAAATATTGAAAAAAAGTGTCATACTACCCACCTTCACCCTAATAGTGAATCTGACGGAAACAAAAATTATGACAAGCATTTTTAAAAAGAGAAGTCAACAATTATGCTGATTCCTCTTTGACCGTTCTTCGCCAAGTGCTGCTAGCTCGGCCTACTCGTCTGCCCCTCTGCGCGAGGTTTGTGACCCACAATGCAATCATCGTCATCTTTTCGAAGCGTATGCCCTATCCACTGCCACTTACGTTTTCGTACGATGGGTTCCTGACCTGTTCTCGTATGAAGCTCGTTATTGCAAAGCGGCTAGAAAATTCTTTCTCAAAAAGTTTCAAAAGCTTTCTTGTGACAGTGGCTGTGACTTCCCATAAGTACTGCACCCATAAAGAAGTACGAATTTAATGTTGGAGCAGTACAGTCACAGCTGGGTTTTTAAGCGTATAGAGTTGTTTCTCCGTATTTTGAACAGCATTCCAAAAATGCAGCCTTTTTGATTTCCTAATGCAGCTGATAATATTTTGCTTGGTTCTGATGCCATCAGTAGAGACAATACTCCCAGGATATAGAAAATTTTCTACCACCTGTTTACTGATTTTCTAAAAATAATTACTTGGATAGATGAGAAAGTTACAAGGCTATTTTTTTGGGTTTTGATGGAGATCCATGATCCTATGAGAGAGATAATAAACGTTGTCCGCATAGTCCAGATGTTTGAGGTGTAAATGTAAATTGCACTAAATGATTTTATTTGCAGTTGCTGCATGCAGTACATCACTTAACACCAACAGGAACAGTTTTGGTGAGAGTTTACAGCCTTCGGATGCCGCAGCCTGGGCCGTCTTAGTCTTGCTTTTCCCCGGTATATCGGCTCTACTCGACATATTTTTTTAACCTACTCATGGGAGTCTATAGTCTTATTTTATTTTCACTATGACTCGATTTTGATAGACAATGTACCATCAGGCATCAGCTGACAAAGAAAAGCTTTTGGCTTCCAGCCAGGAAACCCAAGAGGAACTCAAACAGTATACTGGAAGATCTAGTGCTTTTGAGCAACCGAAACCCTCAGAAAGTACAAGCAGCACTAGCCACAGTACCCCTTTGTACCTCCGAAACCGATAAATTCCATTCCGACAACCTCGTGTAGCGATGCCAGCCATAGCAATGATTTACGGGGAAACAAAAAATTCAGCATTCGCTCTTCTCAAGGTGCAGTTCAAGACGGCGTGGCGGCGTCCTTTATTCTTAATAAGCTGTCAAGAATAGGAGAGCTGGCTGGAAAGGCCCATGAGAAGGACGGCGCTGATAAGATAAAATATGATAGAAGATTGTTGAGGATTACAATGATCTTTTGAGTAACCAAGAAAAAGCCGTCAAAAGGTTAACAGATATTGAAATGAGACAAACAAGGCCCCCGAAGAAGACTTTGGTCTAAAAATGAGTGTAAGAACATCGTCCCCTAGAGCAGTGCAACCTTTAACTCTTAATGAAGTTGTCAGTGACGGCATCCAAGTAACGATTATGGATGAGCTCAAGCACAAACAGAGATCTACTTGCTGTGTGGAGGTCCATTGAGGCCAAGCTCTCTGAAATGGTATTTTTTGCACGGTGTTGGCAAACGAAGGTCCCTCACCTATCGTCGACTGTGGCGAGATGCTCAAGGGTAGAGGGTTATCAAATGCAGTGACTCTGATGGCATGAAGCTTAAGCTGATCACAGTTAAGGACATCCCTAGGCAGAACTTGGTTGCCAAACATAGGGAACAGGAGCTGATCTACGGTCTTCAGAGACTTAATATACTGGTTTCTCCTATGCATGACTTGGATGGGCTGTCATCAAGGCAGTGAACCGCAGAAAAACAGTGGATATTATGCCCTAATGATTAGCGAAGAAAGCCGTGGGGCCCTCGAGAAGGCCGATTTTAAACTGAGATTCGGAATAAGAAATGCAAAGCCAAAGATTCTACAGAGTCAGGGAGCACTGGGAGCAGACTACGAAAAAGCGATAAGAGTTATTCAGATTAACGTAAAGCACTCTGTGCTTATTTAAGCTAAAAAATACTGAAAAGCTTTTCTGTTTGCAAACTATAAAGCACTTCTGATCTACCATTTATCACGTTGGTTAAGCCACTTTTCTCAACTCAATGAAATGGATCAAAGGCGAAAATCATTTGCTTCTGTATTATACTCCCATGAAGGCTCCAAAAACCGTGAGCCATCGGATTTCGGGTTTCTGTGGGGTTTCATGGTGATCAAAGATTTAAGGACCATACTGTTGCATCGATTGCACCTCGGTGCCATTCTGCTACCTGCCTAGCTTGGTATAATGTAGTTGGCTTCGGGTTGGGATGCGACCAAATTGAGTGAGTGTATTTTGACCCACCTCTTAGCGTCTATGTGTTGGCCCACAAACCACAAGTTACCCTTACAATAGCACTCATCCATTCTAATTCAAACCAATGAATATATTTGGTTTCATAAGTGGATGGTGACCTTCACTGGAGACCTCATATCATGTATGGAGTGAGCAAACGGAGGCCAACGGAAATCTTGCATCGGGTCATGTAACCGGATGACCCCCTGAAGGATCATTATTCGTGCTTTGAAGAAGCCAAAAAATCACCTAACCTGGCTTTTTGCTGTCAAACTCAAACACAAACCCTTATTTCTAATCCACTTTTATTCAAAAGGCAAACGAGTTATGGTTTTAAAACGGCATCACGGCGAGTTAAATATGCTCGTGGCCGCAATTTCTTTCTACCTATGAACCTAAACAGCCTTGCTTTTCTCCACTTTGGATTTCAAATCCATTCTTTAATGCAAAACGTGACATCATTATGTAGCCTTGATAATATCGACCAATTTATCTGTGATGTGATGACCCTTCTGCTCAAATTTAGCTATGAGAACGTCTGTGAAGTTAGCTGGGCAACTTTCACACACGCAATTGGGACCCTTACAGGTGTTTGCAGTTTGTTTGCGTTTTTTTTTGCATTTCTATTCCCGATTTTTCAGTTCGCCAAATAAGGGTGTAATTGAGTGACCTGCTAACTTCACAGTGAAGTTAGCAGGTCACATGGTGTATCTTAGGAACCAAGCGTGCTAGGAACATGTTAGCAAGGATCCAAATTAGCAGTTTTTTTGCATTTCGATGATAGGCTAGGTTTGAAATTTGAAGTCCTCAATTTGAAAAAAAAATTCATACTGACCTGCTAACTTCACAGTGAAGTTAGCAGGTCAGTATGAAAATAAAAAAAAAGAAATTTTGACTTAGCCTATTCTTGAAATGCTAAAAACTGCAGATTTGGAGCCCTATTTCAAGTTCCTAGCATGCTTGGTTCTTGAGATGCACGATGTGGCTAACTTCACCGACGTGGCTATGAGAAGATTTCTCTATTGACACTGTCAAATGCCTTTTCAAGGTCAATGAACAGCAGGTGAATTGGTGATTGATATTCAATGCGCAAAGGCATTATTGAAGTCCACAAAGGAGGATCTAGTGCGGAATCCTACTTTGTTCGGTGTCGAGTCTCGCATATAACTTCAAGGTGGTCTATTATTTGCTCCAGGACAATTTTTGCTATTTTACCTTGGCTACTGCACACAGCACGCAAATTCTTTTCCAGTTTTCATATTGTGTAAGGTCTCCTTTCCTTCGGAGCAATCATTCCATTTTTCCGCTCTGCAGAAAAACTATCTCTGTTTCACAAGCTCTATCAATAGGTGGGTGCAGGAGCTCTCTCGATGCTGCTGGCTTCAGAAATACCATCAAAAGTCACACCGATTTATTGTTCTTGAGTGCTTTGACAGCTGTAAAGATTTTTTTCTCTACTGGGAGATACAGTGCGTTGGGTTCATTTTACTGGCGAAAATGCGGTTTAAAACTACAGAAAAGTTATCCTTCCATCTTTTGAGCTGGAAACTAGAAGAGATCCGTCTTCGTCTATGACATTTGTTAGCTCTTTGGTAATTCTGTAGATGGTCACACCTTCTGTAGCCAATGCGTTGATATAGTTGTAACGTTTATTACAATGAACGCTACGGTGAAATCCTCCCTCCTTCATGCGATACTTAGACTCTAGCTAGTTTCTCCCTGCTCCTAGATTAACTGTGATGCTAGCCTTGATGTGTTTTCTTCATTGATCTTTACCTAAGTTTCTTCGGAAAGTCAGAAACTATTTCCTCCAATCTGCAGCTGATGTACGTAATCTTACGATAGCAACCATCGCCCTTCGGATTGTGGTCCTGGGCATTCCCATGTATGCACCTCTTCTGATGTTATGAACATCCCGAAGACTGCTTTTAAATAACCGACTGATCATCAATTTCTAGTCTTTTGGCTCATCAAAAAAACTTCCTTCAACAATAACCTTCACCATTTCCGTTCTATTACCTTTTTTTCAACTACAATCTATTTAATGTAGCCAAATTGAACCTTTCGCAAGTAGTGTTTTGGGGTAAACTTAATAATTCTTCTTCACCACCTTAAAAAATGCAGTCCTAAAGTTATGTCCTCAGGATATCTAAACTAAAATTCAATTAATTTATTAATGTTAAGACTTAAGCTTTTAAGTACCTTAACTCACTGTCAAGACTAAAGGTAGGTATATAAATAAACCTCCAGAAGTCAACTCTGATCTAAGGCTTAGATTAAATGGCTTGTGATATAAGCTTAGTAATAAATACAAAGTAATAGGTAGTTAATTAAATTCAACAAAATTAAATTTTGCAGAGCTAGTAAGAAGCAAATCACACTTTGAAATACCGAATCAAGTTTGTATAGTTCCTGCTATTCCCATTGGATAACAGCACTTAATTTAATTATTTAAATTATACACAAAAAACTCAATTCCTCTTAACCGCTTCAGCAGAAACGTATATTGAGTTAGTACTTTAAAGGACACCCTTGAATCTGATTCCCAAATCAGATTAGATTAAACCCAAAGACACACAAGTATCCGCATATATTGAAATGCGTAACATACATACTTACATATACAAACACAGGTAATAATCAAATAATAATAATTCGAGTGCTAAACATGTTCCACTTCATTACTCGACCTTTAGAGCTTGGACATATCCCTGTGGGGGTAGCCGCTCCCATAACCCATTGCATTAATAATTAACCATATCCTGTTACTTTGAATATTTGTGAACTTGATGTTCATTTACTCACCTTTGTAGTGCTTGAGTGTTTGAATGTATTTACGTATACATACTTGTACTTGTGCATATGTGTGGATATAATCTTTTGTGCAATTGCTTTTACGATTTAGGTTAAATTGCTTGTGTTTACGGGCTCTCCCCTCAAGGAGTTTCATTTTGTAAATAATGCTTTAATATAAAGGAAAATTTCACCAGAAATCATTAATTCCTGATAAGAGAGACATTTATTTATATACAGGGTGTCCCTAAATTATCTTTTTTTTAATTTTTATATTTAGGATTTTGCGTGTAAGTACCTACCACTGTTTTTTTTTTTTATTCAATACTCTTATTAAATTTAAGACAGATGCAGAAAACCGTGTAAAAATCTTTCTTACTTTTTGAGAAATGAGAACGAAAGGTACTTTTTCCCAAAAACAAGCATTTTTTTTTTTATTGTTTAATTCTTTGTCGTTTCCTTATTATATTATTTTTTCGTTTTTTACTTGCGATATAGGACTACTGTATATATAAGGCAAGAAATGGAGATAACAATCAAACATTACATTACGACGATAGAGAAGATCAAAAAGTTGGGTGGCACAATTCTGTATGTCTGTCTGTCTGTTCATCTACAGCCTAAACGGCTTCCTTCGAACTTGGTACATAGTGGTTTTTGGTGATTTTATCCACACGTTTCTCTTCATTTTTTCTTAACCAAAAATAATGGCACCTGATGCCATAAAATTTTTTTATCAATTTTACATGATCGCCTTTTTCTCAAAAACGGCTCCACAACTTAAAAAAAAATCAATAAATTTCCTTTAGTAAAGGCTACCTTCGACTTGGAAACCATTTTTCACAAAACGGTTATTAATGGTAGCTCCCAAGGCCATTTTTTTCGATTTTCTTTTTTCTTTAAGACTGATTTCAATATTTTTTTTTATATACAGAAGCTTTCAAAAAATATAAGTAGTACTGTGTACCAAAATTTTTGAGAAAATAGTTTTTGGATTTTTAAAAAATGTTTTAAATTTTTTGCGAATATCAAATATTTTAAAAACAACATGATCGATTTTCTTGAAACTGGATACTTAAGAGTTTTTGAGTACTTTCTAAAATATTTTTAGAAAAATTTTACATTTACGAAAAAACAACGGTACCCTCCACACAAAAGTTTTCCCATTATCGGCTGAACGGATTTAGATAATTTTGTATATACAAATTTCAAATAAAACTAAATAGGTAATATTGCATTTCAAGTTTTTTCAAAAAAAAAAGTTTTTGAATTTTTAAAAGAACTTTCAATTTTTTTTTTTGCAAATTCGATATCTCAAAAACGGGTTGACAATTTTTTTTTTAAATTTGTTTTTATCTTCAAATATATACTTTAAGTTTGCATTCCAAAATTTGTCCGTAAAAATGTTTTAAGAATTTTATATATACAAAATTAATGTTTTTAAAAACAAGAATTAAGATGGCATTCTTTTTCACCTCAAACTGCCAAAGGAGTTGTTTTAGCTGATTTAAATATCGTATTTCATGCTTCTGAACATTTTGCTATCATAATTTCCATGTTTTATATACAATTTTCTTAAAGCCACAGTGTCTTAAACATAAGAGCAAGTACGTGCGACCCAGTCGTGCATTTTATTTCATTTCTTACGTTGTCAGTGTCAGGCCAAGGACCAATTTAATTTTTGAGACGACAAAATCTGCTAGCTCTTGATTCCGATAATCAATCTTAGAAAAAGACTTAAGAAAAGATGCACCTGAAATAGCCCTTAACCGTAATAAGAAAATAAGCGTGGAGTTGATAGTGGAGCAACAGGAAACATTAATAGAAACAAAAAAGGTTATAGGGGTAAGGAATAGTGCAAATGGAAAATAAGAAAGATTAGAGAAGCTGCAAGCTATGTATTAAAACTTGTTCAGGGTCTATATCACCACATTTGGCCGGGAGGGTTGATTTTCTAAAAAAAAAACACTTTAAATGGAAAACAAATACATTAGAAATAACGGTAATACTTACAATTAAGTATTGCACATTTTTTTAAAGTTGGTTCTATCATCTCGTTTTGATTTCCATGAATAGTTTTTGAAAAAACTAATTTCAAGCTAAAAATTTCGGAAAAAAATTAAAAAAAAAAAACGAGTTTATATTGTCTTTATTCCAAATTCTACAAATGTTTTTTTCTAATTTGTTTGCTCTTATTAGTTTTTAATTGAAAACCGAAAACTTGATGTTTTTACATCTACTAATTTTCGAGAAAATTTAAAATTACCAAACGTACTTTTTATTAAATTTGTATTTATGGACTTTTTTTTCTTTGAGGTTAATGAATAAATGATATCTTTCAAGAAAACTGTTGAAATTGGTGTCTGCCAGACGACCTTACATACCGTAAGGCCTAAGCGGAGCAACAGATTAGCGTGCAAAAAGTTTGAAATTAAAACTGTACCTTGGTTGTAAAAGGGCCAATGTCCAATTTGATATTTTTTGAGAAATCGAACATTTTTCTTAAAAGCGTTATTACTTTTGAAAATTAAACTTTCAATAACCATCTGAATCTTGTTAAGAAACAATTCAACCACATTGGCCCTTATTACATTCGTAAAACATCTTCTGCTGAATCAAATAGTGTACTTTAGACTATATTGTAAGAAATTGACATTGGAACCAAGGTACAGAAATAAAAATTGAATTAAGGAACCATTCCATTTGCTTGACTCAAAAAAAATTATCCATACCTATGAGGACCTTCAAAAAAATAAATAATTTTTTGTCTCGTGTCATTTCCTGCAATAACGGTACCTACCTGAAAAAAATGTTTGCAAACAAATCTGGAAACAAAAAAACATTAAGCTGTAGAATGCTCTTCGTTTCATCTCAATACGACCACTCATCACAAAGATACAGCTCTTCAAAAAACACCAACAAAAATTGAAAAAATGTTGTTTCTTTAATTTATGTTACTAGTGTAAGTATAAAAATTATTTTTACATAATTAAATTGCATACCTAAATTTCAGAATGGCAAAAAAAGCAGCTGCAAAACTAATTAAATAACATTGAAATAAAACCCTACAAATGCTTTACTTTTCTGAGTTTGTTACGAGTTTGTTTTTGGGTGACACATTCTGAAAATTATAGCAAGGCTGTGTTTAAACAAGAATTTCTTAGATGTTTGCACTTTTTTTAAGAAATTCCAAGTTTAGCAGAATTTTTCAACGAATAGGCTCTTTTAAGCCCTGTATTTCTTGATTTAAGCTTTTTTTTCTGAGTGAAGAAACAAAAAATATAAGCACGACAAACACAAATCGTTGGTTTAGAGTGAAAAACAGCTAGCTCTATTTTGCATTTTTCCCAAAAAAATATCTAGAAAATGTTATCGCATCATTAAAATGAAACAAAAATTACACTAGGTATGTAGGTATTTACCTACACTCGCAATTTTTAAATTCAGTGAAGTTGAATAGATAGATTTTCCGTATTTTTTTAGCAATTAACCGCTTTTCATTCTAATTCGATGAAGAAACCAACTAGTCTGAAATATGTAATTTAAATTTTGAATAGTAAAATGGTAGAAAAATGGTAAAGACCGACTGAGAAATACAGCTTGAAATTTCACTTCCATACTCAATTAATTACATTTTATTTCACTTAATATTTATTTCATTTTATTTTATTTTAATTATTTTATTTTATTTTATTTTATTTTATTTTATTTTATTTTATTTTATTTTATTTTATTTTATTTTATTTTATTATATTCCATTTTCATAAATTGTTGGCAGTTCACAATTTTCACTTGCGATTATAGGTACTATAAGGCAAGTTTTGGATTCGTGCAAAAAAAAAAATTAAATAACAATCAAACATGATATTACGATGATAGAGAACACCAAAAAAGTGGGTGGCACAATTCTGTCTGTCTGTCTGTCTGTCTGTTCGTCTACAGCCTAAATGGCTAGATCGATTTTCTTCAAACTTGGTACATAGTGGTTTTTGGTGATTATGCCCACACGTTTTTTTCATTTTTTTCTTAGAACCAAAAATAACGGTACCTGCCATACAATTTTTTTTAGCAATTTTACATAATCGTGTTTTTCTCAAAAATGGCTCGACAACTTTTCTTAGAAAAAATTCAGTAAATTTATTTTAGTAAAGGCTTCTTCTGGGTGGAAAACCATTTTTCAAAACTGGTTATTAATGGTACCTCCGAAAGAACAATTTTTTTAAATTTTTGATTTTCTTCAAAACGATACGGCTGATTTCAATTATTTTTTTTATACGGAAGCTTCCAAAAAATATAAACAGTTTTGCGTACCAAAATTTTTGAAAAAATATTTTTTGGATTTTTAAAAAATGTTTCAAAATTTTTTTTTGAAAATCAAATTTTTCGAAAACGACATGATCGATTTTTTTGAAACTCGATAGTTAAGAGTTTTTTAGTACTCTCTACAATATTTTTAGAAAAAAATTTACATTTATGAAAAAATAACAGTACCTTCCATACAAAAGTTAAAAAACCGCAAAGGAAAATATTTTTTTGCTTAAAAACGACTCCTACGATTTTGATTAAACTTTTTTCATATACTAAAATTAGTACGATCTACAACCAAAAATTATAAAATTTCACACTTCGCAATTATTAATAGTACCTGTCATGGAACGTTTTTTTTTATTTTGAATTTTCTGGTTTTTGGCTAAACGGATTAAGATGATTTTTTGTTTATACAAATTTCAAATAAGATTGAATAATATTGCATTTCAAATTTTCAAAAAAACTTTTTTTGGATTTTTAAAAAAAGTTTCAAAATTTTTTTTTTGAAAATTCGATATCTCAAAAACGGGTTGACAATTTTTTTTTTTTTTTGTTTCATATATTTATATATTTCATATTATCACATTCAATCAAGAATTAAGAAGGCATTCTTTTCTTCCACCTCAAACTGTCAAAAGAGTTGTTTTAAACAACTTAAATGTCGTATTTCATGCTTCTCTTCATTTTTCTCTCATAATTTCCATGTTTTTATATAAAATGTTCTTAAACCCGCAGTGTCTTGAACATAAGAGCAAGTACGTGCGACCCAGTCGTGCATTTTATTTTGTTAGGCTGTGGCTTTTCCCCTCAAATATCCGGAGCTGGATACAATATTATCACTTTCATTCGTCGAACAACGTATTGCAGAACGAAAAATAATCAGTGTAAGGTTTTTTATTGTGTATTAATAAATAAATTCCTTTTAAATAAAATGCACGACTGGATCGCACGTACTTGCTCTTATGTTCAAGTTGTGTGGAACTTAAGAACTTTAAAAAATATTCAAGTAACTATAGAAAAAGTATAAAAAAAGCATTTAAATCGTTCTTTTAATTGTTTAAACAGCCTGATAAATAACTTAGAGCGCCAAAAAAAGTATGCCATTCGATTACTTAAAAAAATATCAATATATGAAAAAAAAAATTTTTAAATCGTTGGAGCCGTTTTCTTAAAAATTAATTTTTTATATATAAAATTTTTGTAACATTTAAAAAAAAAAAAATTTGGTATGCCAATTTTGAGTATATATTAATATACATTTAAAACTGAAGTTTCAAAACAATTCATCAACCCGTTTTTGAAATATTGAATTTAAAAAAAAAAAAATTTGAATCTTTTTTTAAAAATCCAAAATTTATTTTTTCAAAAAATTTTGGTATGCAGTATTATTTATATTCTAACAAAGCTCTTGTGCAAAAAATTTCATTGAAATCGGACGAGCGGGTAATGAGAAAACCAAAAATCAAAAAAAACATTATATGACAGGTACCGTTAATAAATATTTTTGGTGATTTTTTTTCTTACTTAAAGGTATATCATATCTACAGTAATACACTGATTTTTTTTATCAAAATCGTTGGAGCCGTTTTTGAGATAAATAAGCTTTTCCTTAACGGTTGCATGGCAAGTACCGTTATTTTTTGAGCTAAAAAAAAAAATTCAATTTCCCCTCTGGAGAGTTACAAAAAAACCTTAAGTTCAAAATTTGAAGAAAATCGCTTCAGTGGTTTAGGCTGTAGGTTGAGGTACATACAGACAGAATTCTGCCACCCACTTTTTTCGTGTTCTCTATTATCGTAATGTCATGTTTGATTGTTATCTCGAAATTTTTTTTTTGCACGAATCCAAAACTTGCCCTATAGTACCTATATCGCAAGTTAAAATCTAAAAGAAAGAAGTTTATTTGTAATATTGTGAAATACTATGATGTTTTTATTCTGTTCCAGAAGCCTTAGTATAAACAAAATTGACTAAAATCGGTTAAGTAGTTAACAGCTACAGCAGAGTCAGATTGAGTGCGGGTATTCGAGAGGAACCATTGTACTTAAAATTATGTAGGTACATAAATCTTCTTAAATGTAGGTATGGTACCTTCGACAAAGTCTTAACATCTGCAGCAATATCGACGTTAGTGCAATATTTTTCTAAATGTTGAGAAATCACGTTTTCTAATTGCAATTTCTGAAAGTAGTTGGTCTCTATGAACATTTTCTGACTTTTGACATTTCAAATTCTACAAAAATGATTTCCTAAGATCCTAGAGTCTATATGAATAATAATAAAGAAAATTAATGTTTTCTTTAATTTATCTGCTGGTCCAAACTTCAATATCGGCACTACCTATTCAGATTTTGATCTTTATAGAGAAACAACGATTTCAAACAAAATTTTAGAAAATTGAATGTTCCACAAAATTTTACGTAGATAATAGTTTCAAGCTAAAAATGCAAAAATGGGGAATTATTCAAGAACTTTTACACATTAACTGTTTTCGTTAAAGATCCATTTTAAGTAAGTATAGTCTTAGGATATAGTAGTTCTAAGAAACAACTTATTAATCTCGCGGAAACTTTCATTATTTTGTTCCCTTATTTATCACAAACTACAATGATTTTATATTTTAATTCATTTATATAATGTCACTGCTACAGGCAACCAATTTGGCTTAATTCACCTTATTTCACGCGTAGTCGATTACTCGTCATTCGTAGAGCTGATGGGTGTAATTGTGGTAGCAGTAGAGAGAAATCATTGTTTTTAAGAAAGAAATGCACGACTTAAGAGCTACTATCCGTGTTAAATAATATCATGACAAAAGACCATTTCATTTCAGCGATCGTATTCAATTTAATTAATGTCCTTTAATTGTAATTTGCAATAATATGTTTCTTACGTGTTCTCTCTCAGGGACGAATGAATGAGAATTATTGTCCTGGTCATTCCGTACAGTATTAAATAGCTTTTGCGTTCAGATGTTCGCAGGATGGGATTACTTTTTTTTTGTCAGATGGATTTAAACGAAAACGAAGACAGACGAAGCCATTTGTAAGTTTCTTAATTAATTTTTAATGTTTCATCAGGGGGTTGGTGCTCGGTTGGTGAGGTAGGAGATTGACTTAAACAAAAAAAAGGGCGACGACGGCGACGGCGACAAAAGGTGGCAAGCTCTAAGAATAAGGTATTTCAGCTCTTGGTTAAAAATGATATAAAGCTTATGGTTTTTGCGTTCATGGTGGGTTCCTGATTCATAACTGATGATGGAAAAAAGGTGCACTACGAGTGGTATTAACCATCCGTTTCCACTTCACAGTTTATGCACAGGGGAGTTTATACTCTATTTTTTTTGTATTACTTTTTTTTCATATGTATTTCGTTGAACTTTTCCAGGACATTTTTACTGCTCCGAACTGTTTGGTTTATTCTCTGCAATAAATCTTCTTCGAGCGTTCAGGTTACTGCCAATAGCCCAACGTAAACCTACTGAGTATATTAGTGTCGAAACGTGTGTACCGATACGGTGATACCGAGACCGAGAGTCCTTACTTTCTCTTTGTTGTTGTTGTCGTTATGGAGTTTTTTCGTATCCTTGATATGATGAGGAAAAAGAGGGCGATTTTATTTTCGTTTTGTTCCGTGATTTAGTATGAAATTGGTTACCAACAAAGGTGGCAATACATCACAACCATCAACCGACATGGACGCTAGGTAGGTAGGTAGCAGCAGTTTTATTTTCGAAACGAAACGTTGATGGGGATGATTGAGCCAGATAAACTCGTACATTGAACTGATGTTTGTTTGTCTTTTATGGATTTTATTTTGTTGTTCCTGTTTGTTTTTTTTTTTGGTATTTTAAGGTAGATATTGGTATTTTTATAGGAGCACATTACCTATGTAATATATCAAATAGAATCAAGTGTTTTTGCAAAAAAAAATTATATAAAAATAGATTGTGATTTAAACTTGAAGAGTGAGAATTGTAATGGATTGCATACGTTTTAGGTTGAAACCATTAAAAACCGGTAGTTACAATCGCATGTGTTAAAGCTACTTTTAAATGGGTGATTATGAAAGTTTAGCCTTAGAGCAAACAACTTTTGTATGTTAAAGGAAACAAGAAAAAAAAGGAATATGAGTCGAAAGGTGGGAAAAAACATTAAGGTCCTGCACTTCATAATTGCCGCTGTAGTGAGTTAATATAGTAATTCCAAAATGGAGGATAATAACGGGTGATTTTTTAAGAGGTTTAGAACTTTAAAAAAAAAAAAACACAAAAAATTCGAAAAAATGAATGAAAAATTTATTTGAATCGATAGTTTGAACCTTGCAATTTAATGTTTAAAGATAATTTCATGCAAATGTTGACCGCGGCTGCGTCTCAGGTAGCCCATCCGCTGAGTCCAATTTTGGCATACTCTTTCACACATATCGGCCGGTATCTCACGAATGAATGCATGGATGTTGGCTTCCAGTGCGTCAATCGAAGCGGGCTTGTCCCTATAGACATTAGCCTTGACATACCCCCACAAAAAATAATCTAATGGTGTCAAATCGCACGATCTATGCGGCCAATTGACCGGCCCGAAACGTGAAATTAACTGTACACCAAACTCGCCTCGCAATTGCGCCATTGTTTCGGGTGCTGTGTGGCATGTGGCACCGTCTTGTTGAAACCACATATCATGCAAGTCAAGAACTTCCATTTCGGGCAAAAAAAAGTTTGTTATCATCGCTCGGTAGCGTTCACCATTGACAGTAACGCTGCGATTCGCATCATCTTTGAAGAAATATGGCCCAATAATGCCGCCGGCCCATAAACCGCACCAAACAGTGGCTTTTTCGGGATGCATTGGTAGCTGTTGCAATGCTTCTGGCTGATCTTCACTCCAAATGCGGCAATTATGCTTATTTACGTACCCATTCAACCAAAAATGAGCCTCATCGCTGAACACAATGGAAATGGAAGCAGCGCGCGATGAACATTTCGAACCGAGCACGAATTTTGATAGTAAAATTCAATAATTTGCAAGCGTTGTTCATTTGTAAGACGATCCATGGTTAAATTGCAAACCAAACTGAAGCTGTTTGACAGTGACACAAGGTACTAAACACACGTCAGCTGTCAAAACCAGTGTTGCCAAAACCAAACCAGCTAAAAAATCACCCGTTACATGAAGGTAATGAATCAAATCCAATTGCTTGTGAAACCTTGAGTGTCACGTCTACCATTTCGAGGAAATTGCAGGCTTTTGTGAATCGCTGTCTTCGCTACCTCCTAAAGATTCGCTGGCCACAGATAATATCAAACGAGGAATTGTGGCGCAGGACAAGTCAAGAGCGGCTGGACGTCAACATAAGAAAGCGTAAATGGCGTTGGATTGGTCACACACTGAGGAAACCAAACGATGAAATTGCAAAGCAGTCCTTTGAATGGAATCCTCAGAGTGCACGGCGAGTTGGAAGACCAAGAACAACATGTAAATCAACTGTCTTAGGTGAAGCAGAATCCGAAAGAAAAACGTGGCCACAGCTAAGGTACCTTACAGCAGGCCGTGAAGGATGGAGACGTTTTATTGACGCCCTATGCCCCAGCCGGGGTTACAGGACACGATGATGATGATGAATGAATCAAAATTGAAATGCTAAAATTTTCCAATGATCACATATCGATGAGGGATCCAAGACTATTTGGCTGTACCATTCACAGACTGTGTAAGAAACTCATTAGAATTAAAGTACGAAAATCCGGGTGATTTGCATAGATGATTTGTATAAAATCAAAGTAGGTAGACTTAGGTTGTTTATTATGAATTAATCCTAAATTACAGCGCACACGTTGGGCTGTAGTTGAAGAGGGTTTTTTATTGGAAAATGTCCAAATGTTCACATCAACCCTACGATTTATACGCTGAAGCAGAGGATAGTATAGTGTTTTAATATTTTGCTTTATCTGGAAACAATACTTAGCCTCAACGCAAAATGAAGCAGATGGAACTGTTAGTACACACAGTTGATGGGAATAACTATTTAACCACTCAAGCAACATCCATTTTTATTATGTATTTCTTGGTTTCTTAGAAATTTCCTTTAGGAATTGAATGACATTTCCAGAGTTGATTTGTGTGAGCAAGAAAAAACATTTGAAATGATTTTATTGAATTCCGCCCACTACTGCGCCCACTTTTAACATCTTGATTTCTTTGAAATAAACATACAAACTATTTCTTATACGTTAAGTAATCTTTTAGAGTCGTTTTGGAAAATCAAGTTAAAAAAATTGGAAGTGGCAGTGGATTTTAATAAAGTCTTACACACACAAATTAACTCTGAAAATTTCATGCAGATCGATATAGCCACTTTTGAGATACAGAGATATGATGAAAATGGGTGTGATTGTGGGTGGATTTCAAAAAAATTATCTTCTGATTGTGGTTGGATTTCAAAAACTTATCTTCGCTTTTTTCTTACTATTACCAAAATATCCAATTTTGATTTTGAAATCTACTAAAACTAAAACACTAAGGAATACATCCAAAAACAAACATATGTACCTACCTAACCTACAACAATTTGTATTCCCCTTTTTAAAATTAAATCCATATGGCTGGCACGGTAGGCATAGCAGCCACAAACAGGAGACTGAATCAAATCAACATATAAACGCATACACAGACAATTTTAAATGAAACCACGCGGGTCACATACCCAGCAATATTAACTTCCTCTATTTGAAATAACCTACATTATTCAACCTACATTAATTTAATGATTGAAAAATAATATTTATTTGTATTTTTATTTAACCTGAATTGCTTCCTGGCAATTAAATATCAGGAAATATTCTTAATACTTAATTGTATTTAACCTGAATTGCTTTCTTGCAATTCAGGAGATCATTGAGTAATAATAAAAAATATTTGTACCTACTCTTGTTAACCCCTTTTTCTTTTAACATAGATTTGAAGTCGTTTGATTACTTATTATTATAATGTCTTAATCTTGAAATTACTATAGTTGAATAAAGAGACTCTTGGAAAACTAACTCAAATAGTTTTCTTTTTTTTTTATAAACGTGAAATTTTTCTCATGCGATCACAAGCACGGATATATTTCCCGATTTACGCTGACATTGAAGAGGGTTTCCGAATTCAAATTCCAAAAACACCATAGAAATCCAAACGGTTATGTTGATTTGCTATATCTGTATGGTCAAAAACTCAATCTAAATAGATAAGCTTGAGCAAAAATTCACATTTCTCTTCTAGGAAATCACATACAAATGCTATGTACCAAATTTTAAGTAAATCAGTTGGCAACTTATTGGCTATAACCCGATTCTCAATAAGGCTTTAAGACTGAAAAACATTGGTCACCAGCTAAAAAGCTCCAAAAGACGATTGCAATTTAAGTTTACAAAACATACCTTTTGTTGCTGAGATATCGATGACCACAGACAACAGGTAACTTTTTATTCAAAAGACGTTGGTTGGTTCAGTGAAAAATGGTTGCACAGATACCAAAGAAGTCCACCAGCTTATTGATAATGGCCAGTATTTAAGCTGGAGCAATTTTTTTTGAGTCGCGCAAATTTAACAAAAATTTAGTTCTAAGCAGGAACATATTTTTTTCCATTTTGTCAAAGGCGGTATACAAAATGGAATCTTGCCCTTCGAAGTTTGAAATGTATTTTCATTCACGATTAACGACGAATCTTACAACCTATACAATACCTCATTGATATACTGTTGCTGATTGCTGATCTGTGTGAGAGCTGATTCATATAGACTGTTTGCTGCAAATGGGACACTTATCAAGCCCTTCGGTACGAGTGTTACCATAGCAGTACCTGAATTTATAACGGAATTTTGAAAAAAGGTTTTTGAAAAACTTCAAATATAGCTGAATTTGTATCGAGTTTTTCAAAGCCTTTTTTCAAAATTCAGTTATTACTTCAGGTACTGCATCAGGTGTCTGCTATAATTTTTTCTAATAAAAAAGAGTATACAAACTAACATATCAGAAATGCAGTGGCAGACATATTGCTTTATTTAAAATATTTTGTTTTGCTTTTGAAATACACCAGATTTTTTTTTTTTTTTTTGAGTTTTTCAAAACTTTTTTTTTTTTTAATTCCGTTACAAATTTGGGTACTGCACCAAGTGACTGCACATATTTTTTTAATAAATAAAACTATAAAAATTATCATATCAAAGAGACAAACATATTCCTTTAGTAAAAACTATTTTTTTAAGCTTTTAAATATAGCAGAATTTATATGGAGATTTTTAAGGCCTTTTTTCAAGATGAATTAAGACAATAGCTACTACTTATTATGTTAAATAGGCAGACATATTGATCAACAGGAAACACATTTTTTTATTTGAAAAGAAATGTGTATGGAGATTTTTCCCTAAGATTTGTATTTCAAAATTCCGTTACAAATCCAGTTACAACAGTAGGTGTCTAGAAACTTTTTTTAATTAAATTGACTGTTAGTACTAAAATATAAAAACCTGAAAGTATTCCTTATTTTATTGAAATTTTTCTAGCCATTTAAAAATAATTCCGTTACTCCTAGAGGTACTACGCCCTATGACTGCCTGTACTATTTTGGAATAGCAAAAACTATGTGTTCTAACACATCAAAGAGGCAGACGTACTGCTATCATGTTTTAGACGTCGATTTTTTAGACTTTTGTGACCCCAGTGCTCCCAGAGGTACTATGTCCTTAGATTAAGGATGCCCATTCCATGCTCAGGAGGTCTAGTATAATGGCTCCACTTAATATGAATCATGGTTTCAAAGTAATTGCATATACTGATGACGTTGCCATTACAAAAGCGGGAAAGCATCTTCAAATCATTATAGAATTAATGCAAACCGGTCTCAACAAATTACTTAAATGGATAGACAAATGTGGACTAGGTGTAAATCCCCACAAAACTGAACTTGTCCTCTTTACAGGGAAATATAAAATTCCGAATATAGACCCTCCATCAAAAAATGGTATCCTACTCAACTTTTCAGATGAAGCTTAATATCTAGGTCTGATTTTAGACAAAAAGTTGAGCTGGAAACCAAATATTCAAGAAAGAGTCAGAAAAGCCGCAGTGGCGCTTTTCTCCTGTAAAAAAGCTATTGAAACCAAATGGGGCTTGTCCCCACATTTATCACCCACTGGCTATACACAGCGGTCATCAGACCGATACTCACCTATGGGGTGGCAGTATGGTGGACTGCTTTAGATAAGGTAACTTATTGAGATAAGCTAAGCAACGTGCAGAGATCAGCTTGCATGTGTATCAGCGGCGCTCTCCGTTCGACACCTTCCGCTGCTTTAGACTTACTGCTTAGCATTTCACCCCTCGATATATACACTAAACAAGCGAGCACAGCTATTCGTCTCAGAGCCATCTCTCAATGGTCCAATAACTCTATTGGCCATACCATCATTCTGAACAAATTCGAATCAATCCCTAAACACTCTGACCACACCATCCCTCAGCCGGTTTTTGGCAAAAATTTCCAAGTCACAATTCCAACAAGATCCACTTGGGATGATGAGGAATTTTTGAGAGATGAAGCAATTCATTTCTACACGGATGACTCAAAAACTGAAGAGGGGGTGGGTGGTGGCGTGTACTCAGAACGACTAAACATTAGTCTCTCTTTTCGTCTCCCTGGAAATCCTGGCGATAAAAGAAGTTTTATCTTGGCTCAAAAAAAACGTAATATCTACATTAAATATCCGTATCTTCTTAGATAGCCAAGCTGCCCTTAAATCACTATAAGCTCTGTTTCTACAAACTCCGTAACTGCCCGAAATTGTCGATCGTCTCTAATGGAGAATGCAGAACATTTCAACATTCACCTTTTCTGGGTGCCGGGACATAGAGATATTCCAGGAAACTGCAAAGCCGATGAACTCGCCAGGATGGGAACTATTATACCAATTACCTAACAAGGTGAATATTGGAATACCAATTGCTACTTGTAAACTTATGCTTAAGCATGATTCCATGATGATGACAAACAGCAGATGGACAGGTATCACTACTTGTCTGGCGACGAAACAGATCTGGCCAACACTGGATCCGAAGCGATCGAAATGTTTGTTATCTCAAAGTAGATTGCATATTAGCTCCTCAATTGGTGTCATTACTGGGCACTGCCTCATAGGCAAACACGCCAATAGACTCGGCGTTTTCTCAAATGATTTCTGCAGAAGCTGCATGGACGAAGAGGAGGAAGAAACTATCCCTCACCTTCTTTGCTCATGTCCTGCTCTTTCTCAAAGACGTAAAATACACTTAGAAAGTTTTTTCTTTGACGATCCAAGTGATTTAAATAAAATCGACATTCACAGTCTCCATCGCTTTATTAAAAGCTCCAATTGGTTTAATTAGCGAGGATCACCTCGCAGTCTTTATGTGGTATCACAATGGGCCTATTCTGGCCTAGGTGTGTCAGCAGTTTTCCTGGCAGCCACCTTAACCTAACCTAACCTAATATGAATCGTACTGAAATACGACCATAAGTCTGCCAACCACTGGCTCTTAAGACTATAATTTACGCTGACATTCTCAACCAATTTAAAGATGTTACCAAACATCCTTTTTTTGACGAAAATATACTGAGGACTTTGAAGGTGCCACACCAGATAACTTGAATGGTTAGCCTATATTTGTAAAAGCACGAAAATAAATTTTAAACGCATCAAGTAGAAAAAAAATTAATTTTACCACATGCACATTGGCGGAAACAAGGGGGGTCATGACATGGGTCATTAGAAGAATTAATCAAAATCCGTTGGGCTGATTATGAAAAAATTCAAAACCATTCTATGAGAGGTACTACTAATATAATTTTAGGTAGTAGATCGTACTAATATAAGCATACAAAAAAAGTTTAATGAAACTCGTAGGAGCCGTGTTTGAGTAAAAAAAATATTGCGGTTTTTTAACTTTTGTATGGAAGGTACCGTTAGTTTTTCCTAAAAGTAATTTTTTTTCTTAAATATTTTATAGAGTATTGAAAAAACTCTTAAGAATCAAGTTTCAAAATAATAGATAATGTCGTTTTCAAAATATTTGATTTTCCTAAAAAAAAATGAAAAAATAAAAAAAAAATATTTTTTGAAAATATTGGTAGCAAAAACTGTTTAAATTTTTTTGAAGCTTCTGTATAAAAAAAAAATAATTGAAATAATAAGTACCGTTTTGAAGATAGTCAAAAATAAAAAAATGGTTCTTTGGTAATAACCTGTTTTTGAAAAATGGTTTCCTATCCAAAGATAGCCTTTACTAAAAGAAATTTATTGATTTTTGTTTTTAAGAAAAGTTGTGGGGCCGTTTTTGAGAAAAGTGAGATTATGTTAAATTGCTAAGAAATTGTATGGCAGGTCCGGTTGTTTACTACCAAATACCACTATGTACCTGGTTCAGAGAAAATAGATCGAGCCGTACTCGCCATATCCATTTCAGAAAAACTTTCCATAACCAAATTTAATTGTTTAATAACTTTTAAATGAGAGTAGTTAGAAAATCAATTTTTATATCCAATAATAGAATTTGAAATCTTTTTATCATGGTTTAAAGGAAAATTATATCAAAAGTTTCGTTAAAAAGGTATCTAACAATTACCATTGGCTGAGACAAGTTTTTCTTGCATGGCGAGGTTTGGTTCTCATCGCCTCACTTGCATTCGCCCACCTAGCAACTTGACAGAAACTATTGGGAACTCAACGTTTTTTTATATGGCGACATACCTCTATTTTGTGCAGGGGACGTCATCAAAGAAAGTTCTCAGTTACTTAAGTTCCTTCGTGTTACGATACAAAAGATTTTTTAAAAGCTATGGTTCTTAGCAACATATTTGCAGTAAAAAAATTAATTTTGCTATGCCACATCAAGAATTATGAAGAACGTGACCCGATTTATTTTATTATTTATTTTATTTGTATGTTATTTTATGAATTCATATTTCTCAATATTTGTTCCTAGTTCCCGATTGTTCGAAACGTCTCAATACCGAAATCTTATTCAATTTAACTATCCTTTTTTAAAATAAAGACACACTATAGCTTAACAAATAATTAAACAAAACGTACGCAGAAAGTATCTCTACTAGAACAAGTTTACATCGTTAGTTAACTAAACTTATAAACAACATCCAAGTCCAAGGAGATTCAAAACAAAACCTACGTATACCATTAATTTTCAATAAAAAAATATTCAACATTTTGTCATTCAACCTCTTTTCAATTGTATTAAAAAAGGTATTTTTAATCATTTTAATTATACTATTTTATTCAATATAATTACATATTTCAAAAATTCTTTTAAATAAAAAAACTTACTTGACAAAAATCCTTCTGTATCAATAGCCACCTGTTGGCATATGGTAGGTATTTCCTTTCGTCGATAAACTATCACACAAATTCCAAACACGTTTCAAATAAAATATTATTTAATTTTTTCCTTATGCAACACACAATATTATATTTTATTGAATTCACATAAAATCGCGAATAAAGTATTTTTTAATTTAATTGAAATATTTTTTTTTTTTTTATTTCCACTAAAATATAAAAAAAATCAGCAAAAATTAATCAAAACTTAATTAAAATGCAAACATTTTTAAAAATAAATTTGTGTATTTTTTTTGTCAACAGAAATCTCTCTGACAAAGTTATTCAAATTAAATTAGAAAAAAGACATCTAAATGCAATTAAAATAACATAAACTGAATTCTCTCTGACTTCAAATGATTTTAAGCCTTCGTAGGGTACGTTTATATCAATGTATAGATGTTGAAGTAAGTATGTTGTTCTTATACACAAAGTCCTTTCTTGTAGCATTTATTGTGTTATCCTGCTTTAATTGAATTTATAATGAAAATTGTTTCAAGCGCGAAAATTAAGATCAATAAAAATTCAAAAGGAAATTAATAACGTGCCTCCACATGACACTTCTTCTTCTAAAGGCAAGGGAGAAAATATAATATTTAGAAATTCCCTTGTGTCATAAATTAAATTAAAAGTTTGGTTATCTTTTTAAGATAAACGATCTTTTTTTAATTGGATAAAAAAAGGGTTGCGAGAAAGTTTTTTGAAATACATTTTTTTCGAAAAACTTCGGAACAAACGAATTTATTTCCTCAAGATCTAACGATTTTCCTTTAAGTCGAAAATAAACAAAACTTAAATCCCAAGAACGACACAAATGACAACAAATGCGTGAAAAAAAGGATAATAAACATCGATTTTTCTTATTATCATAATGCATATAATGTATGTGTATGCGTGTGTTTGTTTATATTGCGCCCTTGTGGCGCCACTCGTTGTCATCATCGTCGTCGTCGGGTAAAAGTTTTTTTTTCTTGTCATTATTAGACTATTCAAGCGTGGGGTGACAGTTATCTTTTAGCAAAAAGGATTTTCTCTCTTCTCAATGCGAAGACACACACTAATCCTTTTTTATCCGTGCCTTAGTTGTGACGTTGTGAGATAAAATATTTTACTCTTTTCCCCTTTTTTCGAATTGAATATTATTAACTCTTGTTGAAAGTAATACATACGAACGTTTGAAGAAGGATTCTTCAGGAAGAGAACAAAAACTTATGTGACATGAAATTGCAACGTGTAAGGACTAAAGGTCCTGAATCGTTGTGTTTTTTTGTTTCCTTTATTATTTATTCCTACCATTCTTATTTAATATTCATAAGAATAAAAACAGCTTCAACATGTGTTTCCTTAATAAAAGTCCTTATTCTTCGATGTAAATATGGGCACTTAAAGTGAAAGGAATTTTCTAATAAAAAAAAGCATTTGAAGTTCGCGCAAGGTCAAAGGGAATTCTCTTATTTTTTTTTTGTCAAGTAGGAAAAGAAACATAAATAAAAGAAGACAAGTCGCGTAGGCCAGAGGCTTGGTATATTTTGTTTGCCTTTCGATACTGTTGCTTAGTAACTGACAAAAAAAAACACGATTGCAAAATTTAATCGCGATTCACTGAAAATTCCAGATTTTATTCGACACAAGAAAAAAATATGCAAAATTTACCGTAGTTTTTTTTTATTAAATCACTGAAGAAGTTTGATAAAAACTATGGACGGAGTTAGGTTTTGGTTTTAATTTTTTTGTCTACACAAAATTTTTTATAAACCAAAATATTTGTACCCGATGAAATCGCACGTTGTCTTCGAACACTTTCGTCGACGCCGTCTGCACACAGATAGGGGATGTTGTTATTTAGATCAATTTAATTAAAATTACTTAAGTGGTTCGAGTGGTTGGGAGCACTTTGTTAATATGCTTAAAGTGTTGCACTGATGGACAGAGCACTTATATGAAACTTTACCGAGGTAATAGCTGTTTCTGCGAATTTATTCACACGAGCTTAAATGAATGCCGGATTCAGATTTAAAGAGACGAGAGCAAAATTTGACGTGCGTCCGAGTCGGTCGAGCAATCAAAACGAACTAACAGTGACGGCATCCAGCAAGTGAGCCAATATGTTTTCATGTTTTCACTTGGGGATATTTTATTTACTTAGTCTATTTTTTGTAGTTTTATTATTTGAGGGAGGAAAATTCGCTCTGTTATGCTGCTACTGGGGTCATTCAATATAAGGGTTGATGATGCGAAGGGTAGGAGAGTAGGTTTGTTTGCCCTAAGAGTGAAAGAACTTTCTCTATTCTCTTTCGGATAAAAGATATGCAGCAGAAGGCACTAAAGCGCAACTACCGTTATATTGTTGGGGATGACATTGATAAGATGCTACTCAGCTGGGATTTTGTTTGGGGATTCTACTATAAGGGAAGCTTTTATTTGAGAGTCTGATATACTTTGAGGAGAATAATTTTTGAGTTGAAAGCTTTGGTTTTAGTATGGTGAATTCTTTTTTAGTACCTATACCTTGGTTGCTACATAAAAGAAAAACAAAGTTCACAAAGTTCTTAACAGAAGGGTGATTTTCAAACAAAAACTCGACAAAAAAAAATGAAATCTTGAATTTCCATATGATTTTAGATAAGAGTCTTTTTTAGTCGAATACGTATATATGATTTGCTTCAAAGGACTAACGCTGATATATTATTATCAGCTCAAGATATATCCTGAAAATCAACCTATTCTTGATGACCAGTAGTATGGTTTTCGTACAATATAGGTCTACTGATGATCTGATGGAGCATATCTCATCGAGTAGTATTTAGAATAACTCTTTACATCGTTTTGGAGAAAGTAAAACTATTCCACTTGATATTTCAATAGCGTTTGATAGAGTTTGGCATCAAGCTCTCTTATCAACAATGCGTGCATTTGGTATCTATGAATATCTTTTTCGTTGGATTAGAAATTATTTTTTAGACTGATTAATATTTGCGAGTTGTGTTGAAAAGTTTCAAGTGTGATATTTTTTATAAAATCAATCTGGTGTGCCCCAGGGTTTCCATTTTATTTCGGACTCCCTTCCTAAAGATGATCTTTTGTCTGAAACTGAAACATACAAAGTTCTTGCAGACGACAGTACCCTCAGCTTTTCATATTCGTTTTAAGATTGATTTCTCTTTTTGTCGAATGTGGAACTTGATTGGCAGTTTATGCCCATTTTATTGTAATTTTGACAGCATTGTCAAATGGTAATAAGAAACCACGTAGAATTAAATGCTTCAAAAATCCAATGATGTCTTCTGCCGTAAAAGAGAAATCCACCCCCTATGCCTTCGTCCATGAGTGGGACATGCATCGAGGAAACCTAGTAGCCTGCATAACAGGCCACTTTTTGTAGAATGGTGATTATATTTGACGTTTCCGAGAGTACTGCGAAGTTTTTAAGAGTCGTTTTTGAGATAAATAAGCTTTTTCTTAATATTTGTTTGGCAAGTACCTAGGTACTGTAATTTTAGGAGGAAATATAATTTTAGATTGAAATTTGAATTTTCCAATGGAATACTCTACTGGATTTTTTTTTGTTCGATTTAAGACTTCTTTTGGAATAAATTCTCAATGGTTTCAAAAATATAACCTATTTTTTGTACTGATTTCTAAACAGCCCCGGATCTATGGGGGGGCAAACCGGGGCCTGTGCCCCGGGCGGCAGCTTACAGGGGCGCCAAATCTATGTGACTGAAAAAACTGAGAATTTCGACGCTTAATGAAATGAAATGAATTGAGATGTGGCATATAAAGTTGTATTTCTCCGTTAACCATAAGCAGTTTTTCTATTATTATTTCTCCATTTAAAATAATTTAAAATTTAAAAAAGAAAAGAGCTATAATACATTGTTAAAAGTTTTTCTGGTGTTTTTTAAGAAAAGTTTTTTGCATTATATGTAAGTGTAATTTTACAAAACTTCCTCTCTTCCCTTAACTGTAGGAGATAGATCCTACTTCTTCAATAATGAAACATTTGAATTGTGTCCCTCTACAAGCGTCGCACCACGCCGCGCCGTACAAATCCTAGTCTTGCCTATAGAATTATTTGCTGGATACTGACAACTTTATTACACTGTATTTTAGATCTTTTTTAATTCACAAAAAATCTAAATACCTACAAAAATGTAGGAAATCAGGTGCTCTAAAAAAAACTGCTTAGTAAAAATGTTTTCGTTCAGATGAACAAAAAAGGAGATAAACGCTGAAAACCATTTTTACAATTTTCGACAACAATTTTTCATGATTTCGATAATTTTTGGAACAAAAAATTGAAAAGATAATTTAACTTACAAAATCAAATGCAAATAATACTCTCCGAGAAAATTGGATTTACATTTTTCAACTCCCTTTTTCAACAACAAAACATTTCCCACCAGCCAGACTGCTCTTACTCTTACGCGTATCGAAGAACCAGCCAATCTAAAATTACTGGTGTTTTGACGTTGCTTATTAAGGTTTGAAATTGTGTGTGTCAATTGCATTGAAATCGTTCAAGGAACAACAAAGTTATATGTTAACATTTCTTGAAAAATCCTGTTGTGAAATTTTTTTTTCTGTTACAATTTTGTATCTGCTATCCCTGAGTAAATTTCATTGCAATCTCTCAAGAAAGAAAGAAGTTGCAAAACGTTGACATATTTAAGAAACATCCTTTTTTGAAAATATTTTATTCTGCTATAACTCTGTCTCAGCTATCACTTCTGTCAATTTCATTAAAATCGCTCAAGGAACAACAAAGTCTCGAGGATTTCAAATTTTTTTCGGAACTTTGTGCTTCGATACTATATTTTGCTTAACTTTGGTTTTTCGAAAGTGTGTCCTGTCGTAAATTAACATTTTCTTCCTTCGTTTCAGGGAATGCATCTTCAATAGTTTACCCATGATAAATTCGGGAACGAACCATACTTAACAGATCCTTGCTTAAAGTTTCTTAAGGTCACGTACGATTTTTGCCACCTCATTTGTGGAATATTCACAAAAAATGTATACCGATCCGAAAGATCACTAGATCATGATAATATCAACTATTTTCAATAATTGGTCAGCCAAAGTTTTTCTTATGAATTTTTAAAGTTCGTTTCAAGGTTACAAACGAAATGTTGACATCTCACTTGAAAGGTAACTTAAAGGTCGTAAAAGGTCAGCTAGTAAGTTTCAGTAATTAGTCAGCCATAGATTTTTATGAATTTTGAGATATTTTTTATTTTTTCAAGGTCAGTGATTTTTGGTACCTCATTTGTGTGGTATTCACAAAAAAAAATATTTGTTAAAGTTTCTGTGCCAAATCATTATAGAAGATAGGCAAGTATAGTGAATTGTGGTTTTTCCCACCAAAAAAGAGACCATTGAAATATTTTCCCACCATAAATCCCACTATGAATATTTTTCCACCATTTTTCCCACCAAAGGCATTTTTTCCAACGATTTTGGTTGGAGAAACCACCAATCTGGGAACACTGTTAGGAACCAAAAAATAAGATTCGTGATCGAATCAAAAATAAAATTCTATTGAATTGTTCACGACAGAACGAATCATATTTTATCGTTCTACGAGCCTTGGTTGTGTATCGTCTTTGTTTAGGCCTTGTTAATTTTTTTATCTATAGTAATAAGTTGCTGAATATGTATGGGTTGCACATCCATTAAAAAGTTTTATCCTTCCCAGTGAAAAAAAATCCAACCAAGCAGATATGTGGTTTTTTTCATTTTTATCAAAAACGGCAAGGGCGCCAAAATCAAGTTTTGCCCCGGTTCGGAAGACTCGTAGATCCGGGGCTGTTTCTAAATGATGTTTTAGAGATTCCATGCCTTAATTTTATTCAAAAATATAAATAAATTTGAATTGGTTTTTCAGAATTATTATATAAAATTAGTATCACTTTTTTTTAATTTTAGTTTAAATATATACAGTTAAAATCGGTTATACCGACATCGGCCTTAACGAAATATCGGTTATTGTGAACCAATCTTGAATTCTCCGCAGAGGTACGCTTATAACGAGTAATTTAAAAAAATAAGAAGAATTTGCAATTTTTTTGCATTTAAAACAAAAAATAATGTGGATTTCCCTACCTACAGTAATTTCGAGACTCGAAGCTGAGGATTCCGTTAAAAATATTACTAAAATAAAAAAAAATGTGTCCACTTTTTAATAAAGAAAAGAAATTAAATATCTGTTACTATAACGAAACTCCGGATATAACGAACAAATCCTCTAGTCCCATCGAGTTCATTATAACCGATTTTTACTGTATATTGAATATCTACACCCTATGTTTTCCAAAAACTTATATTATCTGCCCTAGTTATGGAATCCAAAATGAATTTTGTTGTCATTTTCGATCAACTTTTCTGGGCAAATATTAAAATATTTCGAGCCAAGTACGAAAGTCCTAACCATGTGAAAGCTTAACTTTAGAACCAACGTCTTTATCTACTGCCAACAAATACTCGCTTTGGTATGTGGAACCTTTTTTTCAATAGATTTTCATTTAATGAAAGTAAGTAAACGTTTAAATAATTTAATATTTTACTGGCTGTCCAGTAACTATATACAGCACGCAACCGGTAAAAGCAACCCAATCACAAAAAAGTTGAGCCTTGATGGCCTAGAAAATTAGCTGATTAATGGTAAATCAAAACGAAAATAAAACGCACTTATGATTTATGAGTGTTCAACATCTTTAGAAGTAGCTGTAAAACAAGTTCTCAGTAACAATTTAAAATAATATGGAAAAAATGGAAATATTTATAAAAAGAATAGGGATAATTACAAGGAAAGTTGTGTTTACTTAGTCACACTGAAGGTAAACATTTGGGTGTTGTTTTAACCAAGGTATTGCGTTGATTGCGGATTGCTATTAGCGATAGTTAACTGTATATCAGACCTTGCGTCAGATCTGGTAGTTTTGATTTTATGCAGAGTTGTTTATGGTGTTTGCCTAATAAATAATCCGAGTTTTTGGCCTCGAGCGCCAAACGCAACATTGTACAAAATGAAAAATAAAAAATGAAAAATATTCGTGCTTTTTCAGTAACTGTCGATTTTATACTTGAAGGAATAGTTTTATATGAAAAATTGCCTTAAGATTTGAAATAAATCTAGTTTTCATCAATTTGAGCTAAAATTGTCTCTAGACCTAAGAGCTACAAAGAGACAGCCCTTCAAAATGTATCAATAGTAAATTTATAACAATAACAAGTAGTATATTTAAAAGTAGGTACCTATTACGAAAAATACAGTGTGCTTGGTGTAAGATGCTTCATAGCTCTAGTTTAGAGGGTGTAGGTTAAGGCAAAAGAAAAATAATAGCAAAGGGAGGGCACATCTCCCCGTTTAGGCGCAAGGGGAAAATTATCTTAAAAAAAGTGAGTTAAAGCAGAAAAATATCTGGAGAAAAAATTCTAAAGCTGCTGAAATAGAGTAACTTTAATCGATTATTGTTGAAAAACTAATTTTCCAACCCAACATTTTGAAAATGAAAAAAAAAAAATTCTTTTTTTTTATGTTGCTAGGTATTTTTTTTTTGTTTTTAATATTCCATTCTGTAATCCATTTTAAGTGAAATTCTGAAAACCATAAGCTGAAAGGTGTTCTAGTTTTTGAGAAAAACAAAATTAACTAAATCTACTTCACTAATTGCAGTGCGGGAACCTTATTGGCCAAGGGTTAGGAGGACCTTGCTTCAAATCAAGTAGTTGTGAATTTTGCTCAACTGCTTATGGTGGAGGTCTCAGTAATAATTCAAGATTTAAACCTTGGACGTCAAACTCAACATTGTCAAACATCTAAAAGACCGCGATTTTGTCACGCTTTTTCAGTTATTGGTGATTTTAATCCTCAAGGACTCATTTAAACAACAATTGCCAATAAAAATTAACTTACAAACTTAATTATCTTCAATTTAAGGCCTAAGTTTTTTTTGTTCACCCAATAGTTCCAAAAGAAAGCAAAAGTAGTTAATTTATAATAACAAGTAGTGTCGTAAGTTATTGACATAGTAACAATTTTACGGGGGGTCGAAGGTCCCCCAAATGGTTTTAAAGGACTCCGAAACGGTAACTCTTACAGAAAAAATGTCAATTATTCGATTTAAGAATACAAAATTTCCTAAAAAACTGTTAAGTACCTTTTTTTCATAAAAGTGCCCGTTTTCGATTTATGTAATTCAATCTGTAGAGTTTTGGATTTTATGTTTCTGTATAAAATGTACTCTTTTACACCACCATTGAGGTTGAGTATAGGATGAGTTTTCCTTGCGTGGTCCCCAGGAAAATTAGAAAACTGTTCTAAAAAATACATACCTACAAGGATTTATTTAAGGCTGTTGGGAAAGCTCCCCATCGCTTCGGGCTAGTAATTAATAATTAATCATACGGGTCGACGGTCTCGAAACATGGTATTCGTATAAAATGTGGCAACATTTTTTTTTTTCTTTTATTGAACGGAAATTAATATTTACAATTGGTTCTTAATTCTATTTTTATATTATTATTACATTGACATTTTAATTTGTTTTGGCATATAAGGGGCCTAATTTTATACATTGTTTTATTTTTATAAAAATTATTTAAACGATTGTGATTGATGGTTAGGTATATACTATTTAATACTATGAAGATGATTCAAATCCGGTTGTCTTTTGGAAGGATGTGGGTTTCAGTGGCTTCTAGCCACGGTGATAGTTTGACGCTGTATCTTTGTAAAATTGAATTGCCTCGTCGTCGTTGATAGGAATAATTCCGTAGTAGTCACATCAAGGTATCGTGGCTCGGGGTGTCTCTCTTCACTTTTGATGGTTCTCACCAGAGGGCTTGGATGATTGATTGATTGTTCGTCAGTCTTTTGGCAGCACTGATCATGTATTTGTCAAGGGTTGTTATTCCGGATGCCTCGTAGAGTAGCTTGTTGCTGAAATGTTTTCGCCGCCGTTGGTCGACGTGGAGCTCCGTGCAGATCCGCAGGATCTTCCTCTCGAACACTCCTAGTTTCTTCATGGTGGTTTTGGAAATAGTAAACCAGACAGGAAAGCAGTATGTGATGATCGGTCTGAGAAGTTGCTTATAGAGAAGCGACTTCGTCCTTTGGCTGAGTCCATTCCTTTTCCGCAATAGGCGGTGGATGCGGTGGAAAGCGTAGTTTGCTTTCTTCAGAACAGCTGTTACATGCGGATTGAAGCGTAACCTTTCCTTAAAGTTTACACCCAGATATTTCACCGATGGTTTGGATGTCAGTTGCGATCCGTCAGGCAGATTGATGATGATGCTGCGGCAGCTTATAGCTGACGGTGTACTTCGCTGTCCCGCTGGTCTTCTGAAACAAGCCAACTCAGATTTGCCTGAATTGACTTTTATGCCCCATGTTGTGTAGAACGCCTTCAATCTCCGAAGAATAGAAGTCCTTCAAGGATTTTGCTGGTGTTGTTAAGAAGAGATATGGGACCAAAATGCTAGAGTGTGTAGGGTGGGCTAAGAAACAAAAATCTTATGGGGGAGAAGGTTCTATTCTTTGAAAAAATTGAAAAATTAATTATTTTTTCCAAAATTTTATCTAATTAAGTACCTACTCTTTGTTTTTGAAATTCAATGGTTTTCAGTTTTTGAATATAAATTAATAAGAGCATTGAATATTGAAAAACAAAAGGATATAGCACTGCATGGTAAGTATTAGGTACCGTTGTTTTTCAATAATCATTTTTTTGTTTTAATTCAATTTTCTTAGAAAATTGCCCCTCCTGGCTTAACGGGGGAGGATATAAGCCCCCTTCTCTACAATTTTTTTCTTTTCTCACGGATACTTTGCAAAATAAACTCACCTTGTTCTCAACCTCAACCATTTTATACAGAAACATAATATCCATAACTCTATACTGATTGAATTATTTATTTCGAAAACGGTTACTCTTTAAAAAAAAAAGGTGCTTAACATTTAGGAAGTTTTCTAAGCTACAACCCAATCGTTGACATTGTAAGAGTTATTGTTCGGGAGATATTCCCAAAAAAACATCTGGGGGAAATTTGGCCCCCGTATAAAATTGTTAGCGGCGTCCATATCGAAGGGGGTTTTTCACAGTTTCCTAAGAATTCCATGGGGATGCTATGTAACAAACTTCAGTTTTCCTCAATTTTTCCGTGTTTTAACGTTTTCCGCTTTTTTAGGCAATATGCAACAACGGGAGATTATTTTTCTCAACAAAATTCACAACGATTCCGAAAAGTTCTATTATCTTCTTTTTCAAAATTTGAATCTTTCGGATATCTCTTTTGCTCTACGAGAAATCCATAGTAGGTTCTTAGTCTTCACTTGACTCATCGTAACCCAGCGCAACGACTCCATTGGCAATATTTGAGGGAATAAATCGCTCCACTCATTGCTCTTCCCTTGAATAATTGAAATAGATGCACTTTGTCAATGGCAAGGCAATGGCAATATTTCTTGGTAGATGAGAGGAAATTAAGACTGTGTGGGCTAAAGTGGTTTCACCCACTTTTTATCATATTTTTCATTTCTTATGGATATTAAATATTATTTTATTTGCGATTCAAGAACAGTCTAAGAGTTGGCTGCTCATTTTTGGTTTGAAGGCATAACCAAGTAAAATGCCCGACTGGGTCGCACGAACTTCCTCTTATGTTCCAGACACTGCAAGTTTAAAAAAATTATATATGTACATACACTGTACATATATAAAAACATGGAAATTATGAGAGCAAAATGTAGAGAAGCATGAAGTACGCCATTTAAATAAGCTAAAATAACTCCTTTGACAGTTTAAGGTGAAGAAAATGAATACCATCATTGCATACAGGGTGTATACAATTGGAAGTATTTTAGGATGTGATTCTTGGGGTTATTCCAAGAAAAAAATTGTATAGGGGGAAAGTTGTATCTCCCCTCCCTGAGGCAGGGGGGGCAGTTTCTGAAACATTGACTTTAAATGCTAAAACAAACATTTAAAATCAACGAAAATACATCTAATAATGTGCTATAATTTTGTATTGTATAATTACGTACAATTTTGAAAAATATCGACTTAAGAAAAAAAAAATCACATTTTTTTTTAAATTTTGACTTTGAAATTTAATTTTTCAAAAACTATTCGCGTAAACAACTTGTTTTGAAAACCAAATCCAAGAATGAAGTATTAGCTTTCCAAAAAATTATAGCACACTATTAGATGTGTTTTTGTTGATTTTAAATGTTTTTTTTTTAGCATTTAAAGTCAATGTTTCAGAAACTGCCCCCCCTGCCTCAGGGAGGGGAGATACAACTTTCCCCCCATACAATTTTTTTCTTGGAACTACCCAAAGAATCACATCCTAAAATACTTCCACTTAGGTACGGGACACCCGGTATAGTTCTTATCTTATATACAATGATAATATTAATTCTTGTTTGAATATAATAAATTTCTATGTGAGCTGGAGGTCAGTTTTTGTTTTTATTTTTATAAAACTGACCTCCAGCTCACATAGAAATTTATTATATTACTAAAAAAATCACGAATAAGGATATAATTTCTTGTTTGAATATGATTGAATGGACAAAAAAAATTAAAATCGTTGGAGCGGTTTTTAAAAAAGTTAATTTTATATATATAAAATTCTTAAGGACAGATTTTGGAATGCAAATCTAAAGTATATATTTATGTGTAGATAAAAACAAAATTTAGAAAAAAATTGTCGACCCGATTTTGAGATGTAGAATTTTCCAAACAAAAATTGAAACTTTTTTTAAAAATTAAATTTTTTTTATTTTATTTTGATATGCAATATTATTTAATCTTATCTGAAATTTGTATATAAAAAATTCATTTAAATCTGTTAAGCTGATAACGAGAAAATTCAAAATAAAAAAAAACGTTCTATGGCAGGTACATATACTATTAATAGTTGCTAAGTGCAAAATTTTATAATTATTTTCGTATACCGTATTAATTTGAGTATATGGAAAAAGTTTAATCAAAGTCGTAGGAGTCGTTTTTGAGAACAAATATATTTTCCTTTGCGATTTTTTAACTTTTGTATGGAAGGTACCTACCGTAATTTTTTCATAAATGTAATATTTTTTCTTAAAATATTTTAAAGATCATATCGTTTTTGAAATATTTAGTTTTCAAAAAAAATTTTGAAACATTTTTAAAAATCCAAAAAATATTTTTTTTTAAATACATAAAACTATGTATTTATATTTTTTTATGTCTAAAAACTTTATTGAAATCAGTCATACCGTTTTGAAGAAAATCGAAAATTAAAAATCGGTTCTTTGGGAGGTTTTCCACCCAAAAGAAGCCTTTACTAAAGTTAAATTACTTTTTTAAAGAAAAACTTTTTATCTTGAGTTCTATTAACTGGACCGTTAAAATTAGATTCTGTGGACTTAAAGGAAATGACAGAGCATCATTTCCCATTTTTAATGTATGAATTGAGTGCCCCTTACACAATAGTCTGAAAAACGCCATTTTCAGCCTCTCGTCCCTGCCACGGGTGCAAAAAAAATCCTGCATGACTTTTGTATTCAATGTCAATATGCATGCCCCTACAGACCCTCATACTTATTTCTTGGTTATGCGCTCAAACCTAAAGTAAGCAGCCTGCTCTTAGTATAGAAGGATAAGTCACATTTGTGAAAAGCTTAGATATTTTAGAATTTAAAATTTTAGCTTTGTTGACGTTTGACGCTTAAATGTAAAAATACGAGACAAAAATATTAACAATGCCAAAAAAAGGGTTACACCACTTTTGCACTCATCATGGCAACTCAATTATTGATTTCCATCGTCAAGGCTATTAAATTAGTTTCGTTTCCCTTATTTCAAAACTGAGCTCGCCCTGATTTCCTGCATGGCTTCTTACGTAATTTTATTAAAAAAATTTATACATTTAGTACGTCGTTAAGTTCAATGTACTCGCCCCTCCTCTAATTTAAAGACCTTAACATTAAGCACGCAACAAGCAGGTTAAGAAGAAGAACAACAAGAAAGCTGGCTTCTTAATCTTATCTTAAGCCTTCTTTGAGAAGTACTTGGCCTTAACAATGATAGGCAGTTTTGGCAGATGACTGCGTTCCAACAGCTTTTAGAAACCGACTTGAACCATGCCAATGACTGGCGCTGCCACCTCGCTATTTTCCTTTCAGCAAACTTGTGAGTTATATCGAAACAAATTCCAAATCAAGAAATTTGGTAATCATTGATTACTTATTTAAATATGGTGGGTTCTCTGGCCAAGTTTTCATTCATTTTAAAATTGTGATTAAGTAATTAATTAAGAGAAAACTTGCCAAGTAAATCCACAAATTTTAATCAATAATCATTAATTACCAAATTTCTGTCATGATTTGGAATTGTTTCGATATTACTCTACTTAAGATATTTAATATTAAATTTCATGAACTTAAAAAAACTCTGTATATATTTTAGATCTCATTAATTTTTTTGGCTGACTTTTTACGCACAGGTTTCTTGTATATATAAGAACTTGGCTCTTTTTTTAATATTTATGTTTTTGTGTAATGAAAATTACATAAAATAGCAGAAACACTGTATTTTTCATTTTCCAACGCAGGAATATTTCGAAGATCTGAGCTGATGGTGGTTGTCATTTTGTCTAATACATCATAAAAAATCCATACATGATAAACAAATTTTTTCACTGCCTTACTTGAATCTTTCTCCCCAAATCACTATTTTGGAAATACATATAGGGATTGACGTTATGCAAACAGCGGCTTTTGCAACTATCATTGCATTTTTTTAAATCTGAGCTTAAACTTCCCTAATAACTTTCTATTAAACATGAAAAAATCACCTACGTAACAATTATGTTAGCTTGATTTGATTTAACATTAATGAAACACACATCAAATCTAAAAGGAAGTCATATAATGTAAGTACTTATGCCACTTAAAACGCCCCTTTTTTTCTTTAAGGGACGGAATCATGAATCGCATTGTTATGTATTTCGAAAAGCCATAAGCCTCATTGCGACAAATAGGCTCAAAAATAATAAAAAGCATCGACTCAACCCAGAACATTCATAATCCATAACAGCGTGACTATATACGCCCGCCGAACGATAAAGGACCTTTCTTCGTTATTCTTAAAATATTTTGCTGCTAGGAGAGGCTAGAAGCCCGGGCCTCTTTTCACATAGATGAACTGCCTCATTCAACAGGATGAACGACTTTGAGAAATTAGCATATGAAAGTTTATGATGGTGTGGGGTAATTTTGCGGACGTGTGTACATAACTCGTACCATATATAGTTACCATCATCCAGTTAGAAGACTGACATGAGTATCGGGGAAGAAAGGCTAAAGGAGTGGGTGGTGATGTGATGATGATGTTGGTAAGGGCCTCAGGCTCAAGCTGCTTGTCATGAATGATGTGGGTGCTGATGCTCTTGGTTGGTTTTTATTGATGTTGTTGTTGCTGTTGTTGTTGTGTTGTTATTGTTATTGTTGTTAATGTTGGTTCTTTTTTTGTTGTTGTAATTTTGTTCAAGTGAAATGCATCTGTCGGAATCAGTCATTGTAGAGATAGAATAACTGGAACAAAGGGTGAAATGTTGCAAGGACTACAATGCTTTGCTGGTTTTCTATAGAGCTCATAAAAGTGTAGGTATATGTATGTAGGTTTCGTTGTGGCATGGAAGCTGTTTCGCATTTGTATTTGCTTCTGTTTAAGGTGCAACCACACATTTAAATACAAAAAAAATAACAACAGATCCATTATAATATGTTTTACAATGGAGGAAGGTAAGTACGAGTGGATGGCCATAATGTGATTTGTGGTTTTATTTTGTATCGTATTTTCTATTATATGATATTTTCAAGCCAGTCAGACAAGAGAATAATTGTGTTAGAGGTTCGTTATTTCGTGGAAAATATTAAATTGATTTTATGTTCCACATTTAAGGATTCAAAATAAAAATATAAATACAAAAATAAAATTGGTGTTGCGACAGCTCATGGAGATCCAGAGCCTAATCGCTTTTTTTCAGCCATTCCTGATGTGTTCGTGTTGTTAGTTGTCAGTGTTACGGTTAAATTTGCTGTGCCAAAATTTTGTCTTTCATTTATTTAAATCCTTGCTTTCCATTTCCTTTTCTTTCCTTTTCTACAGGTTTTTCCTTCAATATGCTGAGAGAGAGAAGGTCAGCCATGGTCCATCAGCCATCGGTTCGCTCTCTCAGTATTTTGAAGAAACAATATAAAGGTCGTTACTTTGACACAAAAAGCGGATGGCTTATCTACTCTAAAGGACAGACGAGACGGGCGTTCTACTCTAATAACGAAGAAGTACGGGTGACAGTTAGTCCCCAAATCCAAAATAAATGTAAAAATAAACTTTTTCGGTGTGAAAATTGGTTTCTTTTTGGTTTTCGAAAACTTTACTTTTAACGTCGAATACTTGGGAATATATGGCTGGAAACCAGCGATCGGTGAATTCCATGATGATCGTGAATGAGCCAGGGTGGAAGGTGTGGGTGAGCAGGACCGTTGGTTTTCAACAACATTGGCTCTCTCTAGCAACTATGCAGAGAGTAGCTGAATGATGACGTGACCGAGAGCCGCAGCCACTGATTGGCCGAAAACACAGAGTTGGAGAAAGAAGGAGTCGTCCAGGCCAATGGAAGGTTGGATAGACAATTCTGCTAAGAAGAATCTGCTTAGTACGAGTTACGAACAAGAAGTTCTGGAAAAAATTTGAGAGACAAAAATTTTGGAAATAGAAAAGAAACTAATTTTTGCAAGCTGATTTTTAAATTTGGTTGTCAGAAAAATTAAATTTGGATTTGAATTTGAGTTGTGGAGAAGAAGAGAATATCAGTGGAGATTCCATCTAGAAACTGAATGGAGGAAAAAAAACTAGGAAGGAGAAATTGGCAGTAAAAAGCTAAGTATCATTAACATATTGGGTATTGACTTTTTGCGTTAGAAAATTGTGAAATTGTTTATTGAAAAATTGCCATATTTGAAGTTATTAAATTCGTTTGGGTTTCTTTCCGCAAAATTTCCGAAAATTATGGAACTCATGCCCGGTTCTTTTCAATATAGTTCCTCTGTTTTTCGGAACCAAGCGTTAACGGTCCATCTTCAAAAAATTGCGTTTCGCCAAGATACAACAGTTGGGCTCATCAGTTAGATGCTGTTGTACCCTTCTAGTAGAGTAGAGTTCTCTTTAACTTCTTTATTTGAACTTATTTCATTCACTCCACTTAAACAGAAGAATATTATTTTTAATTTTCTTCAAAATCATAATCATCTTCAAAAAAGTTGTTTGTTCTCTTTGTTCTAATAGATCTTGGGTTTTTATCCTATTCAAAAGGTTTCCCAAGCAAATTTAAAGAAAATTAAAAATCTCTATTTCAATTTTAAATACATTCTATGTTTTATTTACAAATTGCTTTCACCGTCGGTTTGGCTCCGATGGTTTGCAATTTCCTTTTCTTCCAACAAAATTGCTGGCGTCCTTCTTCTTTTCAGGTACAACGCCCCTTTGGCAATACAAATATATTCATTGGATTCTAATCAAATCCCAAATTTAATCCACGAATTAAATTTAATTGGTGAACCCACCCCCTTAATTGAACTAGTCGTGGTGGTAGCATCCCAAGTGCTACCTCCTGTTGCACTTTATTCAGTTCGAATTCGAACTTGTTGCGTATTTTCTTTTGGCTGACATTTCGTCTAACCAAAAGTCGTGGTCATTTCGTTTCTGCCAGTCATCTTGTTAATTGAAATTCAATTAAATATTAATATTATTAATTTGTTCGGTCCGGAAAAATGCAACAACAGGAAGCTTATAAATTCACAAAAATTTTAAGTTTTTTTTATAAATGTATTATTGTAATTTTGATGTTTACCGAAAAAACCTACTGGTCATGCCCTACAAGAGTTTTAAAGATGGTTCGAATGGGTGAACCTGATGGTCGTAGCCTATCCTCTTGTAAGCTGAATTGGACTCTAACACTCAAAAAACCTTTTACCTCTACCTTTTTACTTTCTTCAATGGGTTTTTTTATGCCAAGGTATGTCCTTGGGTGGCCCTAAGGAAAGACTTGCATTCAATTATCACTTTTTGCTCGTTTTGTTTGCAAAATGTTGATTGAGTGCTATTAAAATCCCGGTAAAAATTTGTTCACCTTCAGAAATATTTGAAATATCTACAGCCTAACGTACCTACACATCTCATGTGTTGTTTCTGAAAATTAAAAAATATTCAATACCAAACATAAACAGTTGTTGGTGTTAACGAAATATCCCACAGGAATGCTCGTGTGTTCTATTTTTTTTTTTTTTTTTAAATAAACCAAAAGCCGCAAGGATGTTACATTGAATTCAATGGAAAATGAAAATTTTTGAATTGCATTTGTATGGCTTAGCTCAGGATGCTCAGATTGATTTTAAATTGCATGTTTAAATATGTAATTATTAATGGAGTTTTTTCAGTTTTCTTTTCGATGTTTAATCAACAGATATACCCAGAAGGTACCAGAATGCTATATTGGAATGGTGATGAGTATCCAATTATTGTTTGATTTGAAACTGTTCCAGATGCCTTCAGTACGTATGGGTTTTTTAAATTATTTTTATGTTGCAAGGTTGCAACAATGTAAAATACATTATATGCATACTTATAAGTCTGGTATATTGCACAAAAAAGAAGGAAGCTTTTTCATGGAATCTAGCTCGTGCAGTTAACTTGGATTTTTAATTTTGCTTAAGCACCTTTACCTACTCGTCCCTACTAAAATTTAATTTATTGTGAAATGAAAAGTATTGAAGGGATAGAAATTCAATTGTTTTTACAAACAGAAGATTTTCTCTACCTTATAAACTCACATAGGGCCAGATGCACCAATATTTAATTTGTGGTTTGGTCCAGCAACCCGATTTCAGCAAATTAACTATAAGCTGAGGTTCAACGATGGTTCAAGCCTTTAATTGGCTACTATAACATACTTGAGCCTTCAACCATTGCATCGTTCACCCTTAGTTAATCCACCAAACAGTAGTTGAAACAACTGCACCATGGATCAAAATTTGAACCACGTTATAAGTAAATTTAACTTAAACGTAAGTTTTAACTTTAACTTTAACTTTAACTTTAACTTTAACTTTAACTTTAACTTTAACTTTAACTTTAACTTTAACTTTAACTTTAACTTTAACTTTAACTTTAACTTTAACTTTAACTTTAACTTTAACTTTAACTTTAACTTTAACTTTAACTTTAACTTTAACTTTAACTTTAACTTTAACTTTAACTTTAACTTTAACTTTAACTTTAACTTTAACTTTAACTTTAACTTTAACTTTAACTTTAACTTTAACTTTAACTTTAACTTTAACTTTAACTTTAACTTTAACTTTAACTTTAACTTTAACTTTAACTTTAACTTTAACTTTAACTTTAACTTTAACTTTAACTTTAACTTTAACTTTAACTTTAACTTTAACTTTAACTTTAACTTTAACTTTAACTTTAACTTTAACTTTAACTTTAATTTTAACTTTAACTTTAACTTTAACTTTAACTTTAACTTTAACTTTAACTTTAACTTTAACTTTAACTTTAACTTTAACTTTAACTTTAACTTTAACTTTAACTTTAACTTTAACTTTAACTTTAACTTTAACTTTAACTTTAACTTTAACTTTAACTTTAACTTTAACTTTAACTTTAACTTTAACTTTAACTTTAACTTTAACTTTAACTTTAACTTTAACTTTAACTTTAACTTTAACTTTAACTTTAACTTTAACTTTAACTTTAACTTTAACTTTAACTTTAACTTTAACTCAGTAGCTAGAACGATAGCTTTCAAAGCCCAGATGAATTTAAACAAAAAAAGCTCTCAATAATTTATTTTTCACGAACCATAAAACATTAAGCCCACTCAATTATAAAATAGTTACACACTTGAGTAACTATACCTATTATATTGAATTATCCATCGTTAAAGTCATCAATTTCAGTCTGGCTGCACTTTAAATAAATTTTAAAAACCATACCGAAGGATAACGATCATTATATAAAAAACATTCTCATGCTTGGCTTAGTTTTCCACTTCCTTAAGTTTTACCAGAACTCACCACCAATTTGATTTGGTGAAAAGATATCAGATCACAATTTTTAAACTTTTCTATTTCGATATCCAAATCCAAGCACAACTCAACAAAATTGTGCACAGGGTGCACGTGAAATCTAAACTTAAAAAAAAAAAACAAGGATGTGCAATGCCAAGTGAAACAATAAAATTGAAGTTGATTGAAAAACTTTTGTCCTGTCCTTGTCGTTTTTGTCGGCGGAATTAGATGCAGAGGAGAAAGAAAACGTAGAAAAGTTTAAAAAAAACACTTTCGTTTTAGTACACGCGCTATATCTGTGGCCACAAGCAATAACCGCTTAAGTCTGAAAACTAACTTTTTGGGAAAAGCACTTTTAACTTTCAATTTGAGATTTGAAAAAATTCCAAACATCTATGTTACAAATTGATACATATTTTTAAAATATAGTTTTAATATTAGTAAATAAACATTTTTTTGTTTATAAATAAACTTATTTGCAACAGTTATTGCCAAAAACGTGTTTTAAGCTGTTATTGCTTTTATAAATAATTTACATCTCATTAACTTACATCACTTAAGCGGTTATTGCAAATCAAAATTTAAGTTCACTGGCAACTTATAACGATGTAAGCTGTTTTTACAAATTTAATTTCTTATGTTTTTCATATGTAAGCTATTTTTGTAGAGAGAATATTGAAATATTTTTGTAGTAATGATACAAAATTGGTTTGTTTTTTGTTGTAAACAGGAACAAAAAATATGTTACGTATTCCCAAGCAACACAAAAACTCTTGCAGAGTTCTTGAAATAAATTTATCAGCTCTTAATGGCATCTTAGTTCAGTCTTCTTGATACCATTGCACTTAATAAGCACTTTATGAACTCCTAAAAAGATAATTTAAAGCCAATACTTATAAATACATCTTAAAAACACCTTATAGACATCTTTTTCAAGTTATTTGTTCATATCTCTTTATGAAACTTCTTCAAAACCTTCTTAATTCCTTAAAAATAAGAGTATTTTAAGAGTTTACTAGCTTTCTCTCTCAAAGACATCTTATAGACCTCTTTTTGAAGTTATTTTTCCATATCTCTTTATGAAACTTCTTCAAAACCTCTTTAACTCCTTAAAAATAAGAGTATCTTAAGAGTTTACTAGCTTGCTCTCTTAAGACATCTTGAAGACATCTTATCGACCTCTTTTTGAAGTTATTTTTTCATATCTTTTTATGAAACTTCTTCAAAACCTCTTTAACTCCTTAAAAATAAGAGTATTTGAAGAGTTTACTAGCGTCCTCTCTCAAAGACATCTTGAAGAGGTCTTCCAGATATCTTTAAAGACATTGTTGCACTGATTTCTTATCTGTCAACTTGAAGTTATGTTTCTGTATAGCGAAACGAAATCTCACAATAAGAAGTTACATATATCTTTATGTATAATCTGATCAGTTTATAAAGTTCCTTGAACACAGTTGTTGCCATTGATACTGGTTTGACATTTTGTTTTTTTAAGACCTAAAAAGTAATTAATGACCACTTAATGGTGTCTTATTTAGAAGTAATTAAGCGTGATTTGACTCTGGGGAAGAGTGACTATATCCAAGACGTTTTTAAGAGTTTTTTAAGAACTTTTTAAAACGTTTTGAGATTTGGAAAAAATATTAATTTATTTATGTATATTTTTCACAGGGTGTCATTAACTTTAAAAAATTAAAATATTTTTATTTAAATGTTTAATTGATATTTGTATATTTTTTGGTTTGTTTGTCTATCTGCTACGCATGATAGGTTATATTTTGAGACCAAATGGCTACATTATTGTTATAAGCCGCATTTTATAAAACTTTTTGATCAGATTTGTATAATAGAAAAAGCGTTTATAATATGTGAATAAAACTTTGAAAATTTTGCGAAACTCAGAAGGGTGAAAATAGCTTTAATTTTGATGTGTAATCAAAACGTGGACTTTCCTCTGTGCAACATTACGGAGTATAGCACGTTTCGTAGCGCGTATTCTCGGAATTCTGATTTGACATTTTGACACCTGTCAAACTAAAAGTGTTCCAGTGGACCCAGAACGTCAGGCGTGACATTAGGTAATATCCACCTCCTAAATCGATTAGCGTACTCCGTTTTTTGATTCCGCCGTACCAAAACTTTTGGCACATTTTGACACCTGTCAAACTAAAAGTATTCTAGTGGTAGTGGACCCCAAAGGTCAGGCGTGACACTAGGTAATATCCACCTCCTAAATCGATTGGTGTGCTCCGCTTTTCGATCCGCCGTATCAACAGTTTTGGCACATTTTGACACCTGCCAAATTAAAAATATTCTAGTAGACCCAGAACGTCAGACGTGACACTAGTAAGTAATATTAATCAATTGGTGTACTCTGTTTCTCGATCCGCCGTACTAAAATTCTGAACTGCAAATTTTCGGGTTTCCACTGGAGCTAAAGCGCTGGCCGTGACAGCAGGTAAGAACAAACGTTGATGTTTACACATATTAACCATGAGTCTCAGCACTCAGACAACTTTCTATCTCTTTTTTGTTTGTGACTTATGTAAATAATAAAATGCAGCTTTAGAAACAAACAAAATAAATAATTGCGTAACTATTTATATATAAGAGGCACCCTGTCGCTTACACGCCATATTTATTGATTTCAATTTCTAAAACTATTTTGTATAAAATATAATAAATGACAATTTGGGCTTAAATAATCGCAGATTCGTTTCATAATTTTGTGTAGACCTCTTAAAATAACATAATAACCCAACAAAATGCAATTAACATTTTTTTACTTCAGTAAAAAGTTTTTTGTCTAGAAAGAAAATGAAAAAAAAAATGTAAATATCTTTACTTTTGTAAGCGCGTGAATTTTTAGGGGGGTAGCATCTATGACTTTAAAGTAAATATGATCGCGCATGTCGAAACACATTCTAGATATGCTTCACAAAATATGTTAAGACTGTCATATTAAAATAACTAACTTGGCCGAGCTTCTTATAAATGAAATTAAAACAATTCCTTATGTTTTCACCACTCATCTTAAGTTTCATTCTTTTTCACTAAAATGCAACTCAATGTTTACATGCGTGAAAGAGAAAATATTATTTATTGCCATGATGCATGCGTAAAAGAGAAAAAGTAATTTTTTTTCTCGCTTCCGCGTTTACTTTTAAAGAGATTTTAAAGACCTTTTTAAGAGGATATTTTAGATCTATTGAAAACCTCTTTAAAATATCTTGAATACGTCGTCAATACATCAACAAAAGAAGTCCTCTTTATAAGCACTTACAAAGACATTAATTAGAACTCTTCACTTCATACAATTGGCTCAGCCCCTTTGGGCCTTTTTAGGTCTTAGAGACATCTTTAAGTTATCTTGCAGTGTTGAATGCTCTTTATTTAAGAATTCTGAAAGATATCTGTAAGAGGAGAATGTGTTGCTTGGGTTGCTAAAAAGAGTTTTATCATCGATTTTCATAGGAAGTAACGGCATCTTAATCAACTTCAATACATAAATTAACTGACATAAATGCGTGCATACCACGTTTGGGCATATTAAAGGCAAAGGGCGTACGCAAGCGGGGGTAGGGAGGGGCACTTGCCCCCCTAATCAAGATATTTTTATTACATTTCATCCAATTTGTTTTCTGTTGAATCTTAAAGCTAGATTTCTTTGCTAATACTAATTTTTGAATGATTTTCGCTCCCCTCCCTGACCGACATCATGCGCTCTCCCTTGATTAAAAGCTCAGGCTATTTTATGTACATCTAGATTCATTTGATAGTGTATTCTTCCAGTTTTTGGCTGCTGTATTTTGCCAATTTATTTTTGCAACACAATTTTCCTTGAATCTGCATTTTTCGATGGTTTTGATTTCTGAAATGTTCAGAAGTCGAAAAAGACTTGAGGAATCATTTCTCTTTGCTTAATTAAGGTTTTTAACTCTAACAACCCGACAAAATAGAGCCAGTTGATGATAATATATCTATTCTATTATTTTTCTCCTTCTACGACTGCATAATGTTGATTCTTAGAACTTATGTTCTATTATTTAAATGGAAAAGCTAGCGTTCGGTAAGACAAAAAAGCAGCTCACAATTGAGCTTGTCTTCCAATTTTAAAGAAAAACAAAAAGATATAATTTCCACAGATGTACCAACCATAATACAAGTAGCTATCCCTCAACGACAGATATTGTGTTAAAGTATTTGCAAGTACCTTGTATCAATAGCAAAAAATCGCTTTCTTAGACTGGAAAGTTATTTGTAAGGGCTTTCACACTATCCGAATCACTCCCAGATATTTTTCCAGCAGAAATACTCAGGTACCAACTAGCGATCAGTTTGTGAGAATTTCTTATATGAAGCTATAATTGTAACTTCTTTTTCATAAGTGATCTTAGAAAACAAAGAAAAAGAGTGGATCTGACGAACAAAATGTTCTCACGAATTCTTTGAAACTATTCGTTAGAAGCGGATGTTTGAATTGGATTTCCAATAAACTTTTGAATAAAATCTATTGATCTATTGTGACAATTCCATTCACCTTCTTTCGAACCAAACGCATACACTATAAATGCTTTCATAGTTACTAGCAGCAGAATTGTCCATGAGATTACGCATCCACTGTAGCCATAGCCAGAGGCACTTTTGGTTTTATATTCAGGTTTCTGTCCCATTCCCATCTGAAATCTGCACTAGGTAGTCATCAGGATAATCTAAGTTGAAATTAATTTCTGAAACCTTGATATTATTAGAATCCATCAGATGGCCTGAAATTTGGACAAAATCATCTTAATTGAAGTTAACCAAGTGTGGTTCTGGACTAACATTGCCACCAAACATTTGAAAAGAATATTTAGATTTGTTGTATATTGTTGTTTTGAATATCAATTCATATGAGATGTGTCGATAAACATTTTCTTTAATTATTTTCTTTTGTTTAACAATAAGTGACTGTCCCCTTTTTCTAGATATCTTAAAACATCAGTACCTCGTGGCATAATGGTTAGTGCGTTGGACTGTCTTGCCGAAGGTGTGGGTTCGATTCCCACCCGTGCAACCTAAAAACAGAAATCTGTTATCCGAGGTACTGCCTCTTGCGAGGAATTGACAAATCCTCCAAATCATCTAGCCGTTCGGACTAGGCAAAAAACTGTAGTTCCCCTCCATTGAGGGATCTACAGAGTTGTAAGTCACAGGCCCTGGTTCTCCACGAGCTGTTGCGACACCCAATTTTTAACTTTAATACAAATTGTAACCTGTTTTAAAATTAAAAAAAAAAATCAAATTTATGATTCACCATTTTGAGAACATGTAACTTATACTAATTTATAAATTTTTGTTTGAGGTAGTCAAAATTTGTTTTAAATTCTTCAATATTATAATCTGCCACTGTACTATTTCCCTTCAAAAAACACTTAAGTTCATTGAAAATTCCTTCATGCATTCGAGATAACAGCTTAAGTCCATTTAATTCTCTGTATGTGAGAATTTTCAATTTGCAATAGTAGCTTAAGTAACATAAGATTTCTCAAAATACAAACAAAAATTTGCAAAAATGACTTAATTAATTTTAGTATCGATGAAAATATCTTTTTCGTTTTGCAATAAGCGCTTAAATCGGAATAAGTTGTTTTTGACTCTTATATACATTTATGTGTTTGGAGGGTTTTTCAATTTAGAAAATCAGCTTATGTCAATATAAGCCGTTATTTTAAACTGCATTATATTTTTTGTGAATTCTTATTTGAGTTAAGCGTTTATTGCATATGTTGCTTAGTGTGAAAATGACTTAAGCGGTTTTTTCATGTTGGTTTTATTTTATGAAAAAAGTGGTTAAATTACAGGGGATTTTTTTCAAAAGTGCAATGAAGCATGGAGAACATGATGAAACAAAAAACTGACTTTTGTCTTAAATCGACTTAAGCGGTTATTGCTTGTGGCCACAGATATAAGACACACAAACGCGCGTATGAAACTTTTCGAAAGAGGGAACATATCAATTTCCGGTTTCATCGCCATCTCAATATGGTTTCTTTTTTCTGTTTCCAGTTTCAACTTTCAACGTTTCAAGATTAACCAGTAGGTATCGTGTATATACCCTATCGGGATATAGTTTATTCTTGCGGGTTAGAATACAAAATTTTTGGGGAGAAGAATCGATGTCAGTGTTACCAGATGTTGTTTATTTTGTTTCTCAAAAGTTAGTTAGTTAGTTATTCTTCGTAAGAATCAACAGCTTGTTGAGCAATTGGAAAAGTTTGAATGTGCCCTTTTCTTTTGATAAAACAGGTCGAACAAAATGGCCGTTCTCAAGATATTGGTTGACACAAGTTTTTCAAAATGGCAAGTAAAACACCGCTTTCATATTTATGGAATTTATAAAAACCATTTCCTGTCTCTGCTGACTTTGCTATTTATAATATTTTTGTTTCAGAAACAGTTTAACTAATTTATGTTTTCAATTTTATATTTTAAAAAGAAATTTTGTATTGCTATGTTGTGTTGGTAACACCGACATCATGGGTTTGTAAATGCATCATGAGTAGGTATAATATTTGCTTCGACTCTTCGCGAGATTGAAATTCCATCCTATTAACGGCAGACCAGATTTTTTTTTTCTTTTTTTTGAATATAAACTTGCCACGGAACAAGCAGAAACAGAACCGCTATTTCCTCACTCATCCCACCCACCCAATCTCACAACCTCGTATATCTACTAATACATTCACCACTAACAGTATACCGTACATCGATATTGCTCAACTTGTGTCAGAGAACCCGGAAGGGTGTGAATTGGTTATCTGATGCAACAGTCGGATACTCTTTCGTTTTTTTTTTTTTTTGTATTTTGTTCGCCACCATAGTATAATTTTTTTTAACCAAAATTTTCCTGAGGCGTGAAATTGAGTGCAGTACTAAGCTGATGGTAAGGGTGGTGGGCAATGATTTTAGATTTATTTGTTTTACACTCGTTATACGGGCGAGGATATATAAAACGAAATGAAACGCTTGAAAACTTAAATTGAAATTGAATCCATAATATTGATTGCTGGAAAAGATACTAAATTTAAACATAAAATAAACTACATATGTATGTAGATACCTTCATATACCTACAACATATACTGTATTAAAGTGTACCTGCCAATGTGTAAAATTGAAAATTTAATTTTTTTAATTTTTCCAGGTATTTCTGTAATTAGGGGAAATTTTGAAATTTTATTAAAATATTTAAATTTATTAAATACCCTATCTCTCTAAGTGGGCAGAGGACAATAATATCATACCGGATAATCAGTTCGGTTTTAAGGCGGGACATGACACCATTCATGCCGCGTCTAAACTCGTTTCTGATGTCCAATGGAACAAATCTAAAAAGCAGTGTACGGGTGCCTGTTTGGTTGAATTGGAGAAGGCCTTCGACACCGTATGGCTAGAGAGTCTTTATCTAAAGCTGACCAGTGCCGAGATTCAGCTATTTCAGCGAGTGAGATGAGATGACTCGCCTTACTCGCCGACTCATCTCACTTCACTCGCAAAAGTGATTCAGCTATTTAAGTGAAATGAGTAAGTTCGGATTTAGTTTCGAACATGAGACAAAGAATAAATATAAAAGAGCTAAATTCTACCTCCTTGTCACACTCGTTACGCAAAACGAAATGAAACAACAAATACAACAATGTAAACATTGGAATCTTTAATAATGGAGTTTGGAGTATCATTTATTTCAATTATTTTTTTTTTGTCATAGTTAAAGTTTAATGTGAGTTTTACCCTTGAGAAATAAAAAGTGTTGAAAGTGAATAGAATATAAATTTATTTAATATATACACTCCTCGTCAACTGAATACGCACAAACATTTTTGAATATATTTTATCCATTTTTTCCAAACAGTGATGGTTATTATGCCATCTGTTGATGGTAAAAATTTTCGTAACATATAAATAACAGAATTTCAAAGTTTTATCCAAAAACAACCGTGAGTTTTTCCTTTAACCACTTCCAAAGTGTAACTTATGCAAAGTAGAAGTTTTTTTTTGAGTCAACTGAATAGGTACAAAAATTAAAATTGGTATTGGAATGGAATGAAACAAGTTTTTGTTTAAGCTTAGTAGTGGGTACTTCCACCTTTATTTTTAATTATTTCGTAAATTCGATCCGGCATGGAATCGTATAGCTTTTTAATGTAATTTAACGAAATTTCGCTCCACGCTAATTTGATTGCAGAAATTAAGGTTTCATTGTCTTCGAACTGACGACCACCCTCATAAACTTTGCGTACTAACCATCCCCAGACATTTTCTATGATGTTTAGATCAGGTGAGTACGGCGGCCATTGAAGCAACTGCACTTGTTGCTCCTCTATCCATGTTTTTATTATGCGCGCTGAGTGAATAGGCGCATTATGATGTTGGTAGGTCCAGTTTATGGGTCCAAAGATGTTAGAAAATTTAGGAAAATTTCTTTCCAAAATTACTTTATACCCAGCTGCTGTCATTCTTGATGTTACAACCTCGAGCTCAACTGTTCCATAATAACTGACTGCTCCCCATATCATGACACCTCCTTCACGACTATGATGGCGCTTTAAAAATCTTTTTTCTTTTCTTAAGTCGTGAAAATAGAAGTTGAACCCATCAGGGCCATCGAAATTAAACTTTTTTTCATCTGAAAAAACCACGTGATACCATTCTTTTTTCCAACTCTTGAAAAATCTAATCGCAACATTTTCCGTCTCTCGTCAAGTGGTGGTTTTTTCTTAAGTTTCATTCGTTTAAGATGGCTTGAGTTGTTGATTACTCTTAATACTGTTGAGCAACTTGCGTTTACGCCGACTTTTTGTTTTATTTTTGCCACAGAATCAGAAGAATTTGATGCATATCTTAAAATTCTTCGTCTCTCAGCTGCTGTTGTTGCTGTTTTCTTACCTCCCTTCATGTTTTTGCCGTATGCATCTTTATTTTTCAAGTAAGAATAAACTACATTAAAACTTCGGCCAACTTTATCAGCTATTGCACGTCCAGTTAGGCCTTGGTCTCTAAGTAAATCGATTTAAGCTTTTTCAACACTGTTAAGACACGTAGATCTACCCATTTTTCTTAAAGTTTGAAATCAAGAATTAAATTTTACTGAAAACACTAAAATCGTTAATTTAAACTGTCAAGCACTCCAAAAAACTTATAAACAACGAAGAAAATGGCGTTGTACCTATTCAGTTGACTAAAAAAAAACTCCTACTTTGCATATAAAACACTTTGCAAGTGGTTGAAGAAAAACTCACGGTTGTTTTTGGATAATTCTTTCGGAATTATCTGCTTAACATCTTAAGGGAATAGTTAGCATCAACAGATGGCATAATAACCATCACTGTTTGGAAAAAATGGATAAAGTATATTAAAAAATGTTTGTGCGTATTCAGTTGACGAGGAGTGTATATGTGTATATGATAATAAAATAAAATTAAAGAATCAATAAAAGGGTAGTTGTTTTTATCTACGTTGTTGTTTTTTATTTCGTTTCCTATCCATGAATAGGAATTCTTGAGAAAAGCACATATACCTATACAAAACTAGAAATTTACCAACACATACACCAAGTCACTGCGGAAATACCTGGCGAGTAATCTGACATTTCATTTCACTCGCTCACTCACTCCCTTTTGCTAACTGAATCGATTTTCGACGAAAACGGACTCATCTCACTCACTCCCTACGGCTTCGAATCAGCTGAATCTCGGCACAGACTTGGCATTAGTAAACCACTATTATATATGCTTTTATGATATGCTCAATGGTAGAAAGTTTGTTGTCAAGATTGGCAATGTGACTTCTGCCACAACCTTTAATATTAAAAATGGTCTTCAGCAGGGAGCGGTCAACTCGCCGATTCTATTCAGCATTTACACCAGCGATCTGATAAGTAGTCTAACTCAGGCAATTGCGTATGCCGACGATCTTATTGCTTACAGAACAGCTCCAAAAGTCGAGGTCATCAGAATTCTTTTGCAGCGTGACTTCGAAAAGATTCAGCGATATTGCGATGACTTTTAGTTGAAAATCAACTTTCAGAAATCAGAGACTATCTTGTTTAGGACTCCGCTGCATGGAGCCACAAGGGATATGAGAAAGAACTGGCGTAAGCTGGTGATCGTAGGGCCAAATGGACAGCCACTGGCGAGTAAAAGTGTAGTAAGGTACCTTGGCATCTGGAAGGATCAGTATTTGTATTTCGACAGACATATAAATGCTGCTCTGTCCAGGGCTAGGAGAGCTTTTGCCCTGACGCAACGATTGTTTTATAGCAGCCGGCTTGACAGCAGGGTGAAGGTGATTTGCTATTGCTACATGGCTGTCATACGGCCGATGATTGCCTATGGGTGCCCGGTTTGGTTCAACGTTGCCCCATCTCAAATGGAAAAGATTCGGGTGTTTGAGAAGCAGTGTTTAAGACGCTGCCTTGGATTACACAGAACACCAGAGTCGGAGTACAAACATTATTATTCTAACCTGGTTCTGAACAACGGCGCCAACATAAACAAGAAAACAATCATTTCTTGCTGAAGCTTATTCGGGGTCACATTGGAAGAGCAATGTCCTCCATCAAGAGCTTAATTTTTGGTGCTTATTACCCTCAAAACGATTACTACGAGAGCGTGCGTATAAGCAGCTTTATTCCGCCCGATGCATTCCTCTACTTAGACAGTCGAGGGCTGATCCAGGATAAGGCGGCGGTTCCGCTAATCTACCACGTAGGCCGTAGAACTGTGGATCGGCGGCTCCTTTACAGTCGAGACGTCCTCGCACAACACGGAGCGGAGCACCTTCAGTTCAGTGGGACTGTGTCCGATTGGGACCGAAGAGATAGGGTAAAGCACGAGAACCAGTTCTGGTGGTTGAATCCTGAACACGAAGTTAATTCGGATATCTAAAAGTTAAGTATGCATTTTCAATGCCATGGCCGACTTACATAGGTTTAGGTATTAAATAAAAAAATATACAAAACTAACAAAAACACAAACAAATAAAATGCATGACTGGGTCGCACGTACTTGCTCTTATGTTCAAGACACTGCGAGTTTAAAAACATTGTATATACAAACATGGAAATTATGAGAGAAAAATGTAGAGAAGCATGAAATACGAATATTTAAATTAGCTAAAACAACTCTTTTGACAGTTTGAGGTGGAAAAAAAGTATGCCATCTTAATTCATGGTGGAATATGATTGTATGGGAAAAAAAATTTAAAATCGTTGGAGCGGTTTTTTTTTAAATTAATTGTTATATATAAAATTCTTAAAACATTTTTAAGAACAAATTTTGGTATGCAGATTTAAACTATATATTTATGTGTATATAAAAACAAAATTTGAAAAAAAATTGTCAACCCGTTTTTGAGATATCGAATTTTCAAAAAAAAAGTTTGAAACTTTTTTTAAAAATCCAAAAACTTTTTTTTGAAAATTTTGATATGCAATATTATTTAGTCTTATCTGAAATTTGTATATAAAAAAATTCGTTTAAATTCGTTAAGCTGATAACGAGAAAACTCAGAATAAAAAAATACGTTCTATGACAGGTACTACTAATAGTTGCTATGTGTAAAATTTTATAAGTTTTGATGGTATATCGTACTAATTTTAGTATATGAAAAAAGTTTAATCAAAATCGTTGGAGTCATTTTCAAGCAAAAAAATATTTTCCTTTGCGGTTTTATCACTTTTGTATGGAAGGTACCGTTATTTTTTCATAAATGTAAAATTTTTTCTAAAAATATTTTAGAGAGTACTAAAAAAGTCTTTAATGTCGAGTTTCAAAAAAATCTATGATGCCGTTTTCGAAATATTTGATTTTCCAAACAAAATTTTGAAATATTTTTTAAAAATCCAAAAAATATTTTTTCAAAAATATTGGTACACAAAACTATTGACATTTCTTGGAAACTTCTTTATAAAAAAAATAATTGAAATCGGTCATACCATTTTGAAGAAAATCAAAAATTAAAAAAATGGTTCCTTGGGAGGTACCATTAATAACCATTTTTGAAAAATGGTTTTCCACCCAAAGAAGCCTTTACTAAAATAAATTTATTGAATTTTTTTTAAGAAAAGTTGTCGAGCCGTTTTTGAGAAAAATACGATTATGTAAATTTGCCAAAAAAAATGTATGACAGGTACCGTTATTTTTGGTTCTAAAAAAAAAAGAAAAAAACGTGTCGGCAGAGTGACCAAAAACCATTAAGTACCAAGTTTGAAGAAAATCGATCGAGCCGTTTAGGCTGTAGACGAACAGACAGACAGAATTTTGCCACCCACTTTTTTAGTGTTCTCTATCATCGTAATATCATGTTTGATTGTTATCTCAAATTTTTTTTTTTGCACGAATCCAAAACTTGCCTTATAGTACCTATAATCCCAAGTAAAAATTATAAAATCAACAAAAAACAAAAAAAGTTATAAAACCAATAAAAACACAAACAAAATTAGAAAAACCTGAAAATGCTTGCTGTAGCTGTTCTAGTTTGTAAGTAGTTTATAAGTAGCTTGTAAGTAGTTTTAAGTAGTTTTATAGTAGATTTAATTAGTTTTAATAAGTTTTAATTTAGTTTTCTTTAGTTTGTTAGTTTTATATAAAACAAAAAAATAAAGACATAGACACCGAGTTTTTTATAAATTCTTCTCGGTGAAAAATAAAACCGAAATGAATCCTTGTTTTAAGATAGTTCTTAGGCCGAAAGGCATTAGCATTAAGTTATTACTTTAACTTAGAGCGCCCGAATGGGGCCAGTAAGTAAGTTGTAAGATATTGATAAGTAGGCTAGTTTTTATGAATTTTTGTCTAGCTTTAAGATAGTTTTAAGATGATTGAAAAATAAAAATGAATAAAAAAAAAAAATGCACAGCAATGGGCATGTTAATAGGCGCATGGAGGGAAGGGGGTTTCAGGAGTGAAGTACTGTGTACGCTTCACATATTTTTTTATATTTGTTTTTTTTAATTCTTGTCTTTTGGTTGAGGTCATCTTCCACTGTCCTTCTCTATTACGTCGCATCCCACGAGGTTGTAGTCAAACGTCAAAGACTTCCGGCCGGAGAATTGTTGTTCATTTGCTCTAGGTAGGTGACACATTCAGATCAGTCGTTCGGCTTTTCATTTTTGTGGCTATGTCGCTATAGAGCCAAACCAGTTCAATGTTGTAATTCTTGTCCATTCCTTATCTATGCAGACGGGACCCAAAATCACACGGAAAATGTTCGTCTCAAAACAGCCTAAAGTGTTCTCATCCACCGTTAAAAGTATCTATATATCTGCCCAATACGTCAGAAGCGGGAAGAACACAGGAAGACTCAGTTGATCGAAAGAGGGCCTTGCTCCTCAATAGCCTTATTATTATAAGCCCAAAGAAGCAGCGATTGGCAAGAGTATTTCTTCATTTGATCTCATCTCAGCACTGGTATTGTTCACTGAGTTGATAGCATAGTCTTTGACCACCTCGAAATTATAGCTGTCTATGGTGACGTTCGGTCTAGGATGTCAGTGTTGGCTGCCTTTCCTATTGTTGACAGAATATATTGGGTCTTACCTACATTCACCATTACATCAATTTTTTTGGCTTCCTTCTCAATACTCACGAAAGCACCACCAACATCACGCTATGTTTGCCGAATTATGTAAATCGTCAGCGTGAGCGACTAACTGAACAGAAATTTGAAAGATTGTGCCTTTAGTGTTGTCATGAGGGTTTTGCTTTTTCAAGAGCGATGTTGTCATGTGACTTACAGCGTGTACGTCAACTTGCCTTAACCTTTTTTTTGGCATCAAAAAGGTCGGTGATGTCTGTGCCAACCTTGATGGAGCATCTTGCATTCTCCATCGCCATTCTGCCCAAACCGACGAGCTTGGGAGGGACGCCAAAACTAGAAAAATTGCTCTATGCAGTCTAACACGGCCTTGAAATCGATGAAAAATTGGTAGCTATCGATTTGAAGTTCCTGGGTTTGTTCCAAGATCTGCCTTGGAATCTTCTCAGGCATTCATAAAGTACGGAGGAATGCCTCTGTATTTGCTGCAGTCCATATGATCGCTTCTCTTGAGAAATGTGTTTCATGCTTTTCCCCCACCATATTTTGCAGATGAGATGATGCATAGCATACTCCTAACCAAAACATTGCCAGCTTTATTAAACTTATGTTTAGATAATGTAGATTTTTCCATATCCTCAGCGCTGACTGTAATTCTTCCTTTCTTTTTACCTTTTGGTAAAACTTCCAAACCTTATTCCATCCCTCTTTTTCCTCGGTTGTACGCTTCTCATGCTCCATCTTTTTCCTTCTGAGAAGCTGGTGTTCCTTTCCCCTTTTCTGCCCGTAGAGCTTGCGAGCAGCTCTTTCTATGCAGCACCACTATTTGAGCCTATTATTTGGCTGCATCCTGCATGTACTAACTTGCCGAAATTCTTCGTCGAAGCAGGGGTTCCACTGAGGTCGAACACGTCAGAGGCAGCATCTCTGATGACATTTCGGCAATTCTTCCACTATGGTTCTCGATGCTTAAAGTTAGCGGTATTGGATTATTTAAGACGTAGCGAGAGACCCGATCGGAAAAGGACCTGGCGATTTCAAGTGACCGTAGCCCTCCTTCGTCGAAATTTCTCACAGTATTTCCCTGTTTTGGCTTAGTTCTGTAAATCCCTTGCATTATCTTGGCTACAATGAGGCAGTTGTCGAAGGCAAAGCTGGCTCCTCGGAACATTTGGACATGCTTGATACTGGAGAAGTGCCTTTGCGTCAATTGCATTGTGGTCAATGTTCTCTTTTGAATATCCAGATATGGGAAGTGAGTTCTAGCTACCACAACGTTTCAATCCGCAGCAAAATCGATTAACCAGAAAACGTTATCGGAGGTGACGTTTTTTCCTGGAAGGTGGACGGTTTGCTTAGCCCTGGTCCTGTCCTCGATTCCTTTAAGAATAAAAAGTTGCCTTATGGAAGTCTAATATTTCGGCACATTTATGAGTGGCTGATGAGATCGTTTGATATTATTCACATAATAATTTAAGCTGCTAAAACAGCATCTAGCTTGGATATTAAACCACCTATGTTTGTGTAAGTATTAACATTGCTGCAGTCACAGTTTTAATGGCTTCTTACAGTTCCATTAAAAACCCTAGGTAAGGTTAGGTAGATGTGGCTGTCAGTAATTAATACTGACACACTTAGACCAAACTTGGTCCGTTTGTGATACCACATGAATCAAGAAAGCTCCTTCCTTACTCGTTAAACCACTTAGAGCTCCTGACGGAAGCGTACGAGACTATTAATGGCTATGTTTGATAGATCACTATATAAGACGTGTGTGAAGTTAGCATAACATTTTTGAGCTAGACCAATGGGACCATGGCAGGAATTTGCAGTTTTTTTTGCATTTTTTATGCATTTCTATTCCGGATTTTGCAGTTCAACAGGATATGTACTGCTACCTCGCACTGACATTAACAGTTTTTTTTTCAAATTTGGACTTCAAAATTTGGACATAAATTTTTCTTGATCTGCAAATTAAACGGCAAATTTGGAGCCTATCTGCAAATTTCTAAGTATCACCGTTGCTGAGAAAAGGACGTTTAAGCTTGATTCACACTATAGTTCTAATACTGATACAGTCTCAGTACGTGCTCACTACATTAAAATATTCTTAAACGAGAAACAATGTTTATATTCACACAATCGTTATCGCTCCAAAACCGATACGCTCTCGCTCAGATTTCGATTTGTTTGAAAGAATATTTTATCGAAGTGAGAACTCATTTTTCAATTTTCTATTTATTTTGATGTGACAAATCGATGACAAAAAAAATTTAGTTGAAAATAATATATGAAAAAAAGAATACAAAAAAATATGGGAGCTATATCGATATCGATATCGGAGCCGCAATGTGAATACTAGGATAAAGTATCGGAGCGAGAACGTTTTCAGAATTTATCGATATTGGCACAGTAGTGTGAATCAAGCCTTATGGTAACTTCACAGTGAAGTTAGCATTACATTATAATTTCTTTTGTATATAAGGATTTAAAAATTTGTTTTTTCCTTTTCTTGAACTGCAAATTAAACTGCAAATTCAGAGCCTTATTTCAGATTCATAGCTAGCCCGGTTGCTGAGAAAAGGATACTCACTGCTAACTTCACAGTGAAATTAGCAGTACAGTCGGTTACACCCACTATTTGGTGAACTAAAAAATAGAAAATTAATAAAAAATGCAAAAAAAAAACTGCAAATTTCTGCCATGGTCCCTCCCATTGGTCTAGCTCAAAAATGTTATGCTAACTTCACACACGTCTGGAAAATGAGTATCCAGTAGTTGGTCCAGGCGTAACTAGATTTGTGGAGCGAATTTTACCTAACCTAAATGCTTTGGTAGTTTCTTCTTTTAAAATCACTTCTCTCTTTTCCGAAAATAAATTAAATATATTGATTTACCATACACATACACACATGAGGATAATGAGGAAGTGGCTACATAATAATTTTATGAATTCCTTTGGTTCTTCACTTTCATGGCATCTCATACTTTTTTATATGAATTATAAAATAAATTCAATACAATACTTCATTATTTTTTGTCATCGGAACGGTATAACTCAATTTTTCAAATAAATTTAGAAAAATTTAAATTTATTCATCCTGCAACCGACACGAAAAGACCCTGCCCTTTGCTATATCGCAGGTAGGTACATGCAATGTGCTGATGACTTCCAGCATCAATTTATCTTCTTCAACTGAAATCTTATCCCCAAACCAAACTTTGGCAGGTTCCTTATGCGGGATCTATATTCTTGAATAGTTTTCATTTCTAAAAGTTACTCAAGGTAAATAAATAGGTCTTCAAACTTTCCTTATCAATTATTGGTACGTACATATATGTGTAAGTATATGCGTATCGGAATTCAAAATACCCGTATAACTATATCGGGTATCCTGAACAGGCACTAATGCTAATGCTTTTGAATTTTCAATTAGACACTCCTTCGTGCCCTTTGAAAAACAATTCATTTCTATACTCTAAACATGTTGAAAAGCCATAAATTAATCTAAACTGCAGGATTTATGTATAATGTACCCTGTCGACTTGTGTATTAAAACAAAGCAGACCATTCTCTCAGTCCTTGAAGAAAATTAAACCCCACAATATATGCTCTTGGAAAATGCCCTATCCGCTTATCAGAATACATTGATCAGTTAAGCAAATCAGCACCACAAACCACTAAGGGTTCTTAACTAGCCGTCAAATACATACATCTAGTTTCCTTAATCATGATGATATTCTCTATAGGTTGCCCCTCCAGCAACTGATGGGTTAAATACGTAATATTGAATTTACAAAGTACCTCAAGAAATTCATGTACAGATAAAAAAACCTTTGGATTTTAAGTATTAGTACTAAGAGCATTCCGGTCATGAAGAAAATGCCTTTAGGATAAAGTGGAAATAATTTGCCGGATGAAGAAATGCTGAACTGTTTGCAAAATTTACTTCGTTTGGCCAACCAAAACATCATTTAAGGGATCATTGTAGATGAATAATGGGAGCAACACCATCAATTAGGTGTACCCCTTCCCCTGTCTCGTATCAGAATTTGTGGTCTCTATATGAACTATTTATGCTTTTGTTGTGTTGAAGGAAAATTTTGTCTTTAATAAAACTAATATCAATTATTGTGTCTGTAGGGTTTATTGAATGAAAACCAAGGATTCAGAAATGAATTAACTTTAAGTGTTTTCAGCCCCTACGGATTCATAGCAAGTGTATGGAGTCAACGATACCACTTCAACTACATTTATATTAATAAAACATTTTGGTAGGATTTCAATATTAAAAAAAAAAATAAAATAAAATACTTTTTCTGTAATCCCTTGTACGTGCAACTGAGCATATTGAAATGTTTGTAGGGAGAAAACAGAGAATTGAACTGTCGATATTTCTGTGTTTACAATTTAAACATCACTTCCATTATGCAAATAATCTCAGCATACTTGGACAGGAGTTTAATTCCAGTTCGCAATGATTGGGGACACAGTCGAGTATGTGTCTGTTAATTGAAATATACAAAAAAAACAGCAAGAACTTCCATTATCATTTATATTATTGGCACTTTACATCTTCCCGCAGTAAAATTTTGTATACGAATTTAATACTAAAAAACATAAGCTTGTCGTATTTTTATTATAGATGTTATTAAGGTAAGTTGTGGATTTAAAAAAAAAATAGGTAACTTTATGTTACGAGAGCATCAAGTAATTTAAAAGATAAATCATATTTTTAAACTTCATCCAAGTCAGTTTTTACATTGCAAGAATTTTATAAGCAAAGAGATTTAAAGAAATGGGTCTCACAATTCTATCTGTCTGTCTGTCTGTCTATGCGTTGAGGTAGAGCCTAAACGGCAGAATTAATTTTAATCAAACTTGGTACATAAGGGCTTTTTCATCATTCCCCAAAGGCTTTTTATTTTTCTTTCCTTAGAATCAAAAATAACTGAAGCTACCTACTTGCCATACAGTTTTTTTAGTAATTTACAAATTGTCTTTACTCTTAAAGAAAAATAAGTAAATTATTTTTAGTAGGGGTTTTGGATAGAAAACCAAATATTTTTTGGATTTAACAAAAAAAAATATACTAACTTTGTTTTTGAAAACTAAATGTTTTGAAAATGATATAGTCGATTTTTTAGAAACTCAATACTTTAGGATTCTTAACACTATTTAGAATATATTAAAAAAATATTTTAACTTTTAAAAAAATTAATGATACTGTTAGAACTATATAAGCAAATCCAATAAATATATTTTCCATCTACTTTTTAATTATTTGAATTATGGAATCAATAAATAAAAAAAGACCTTTTTGCTTCAGGTCAATAACAATAATAATCTTTTCTTATTTAATTTTTGATAGAAAAAAACGAACACTCCTTATTTTAATTATAAGAGAGTATTCCGTTTTCGGGCGCCTTGGCAGGGTCCGTCTATCGGCTCTGCCGGGGCTGACCATCTTTTCCGACCCACTCGTGGGACCTTCATTTGCTTTTTTTTAACCACAATGGACGATTTAGACATGACGAACTTACCATCCGCTGACACTGAGGACGAAATTTTGGCCTCCAGTCAGGAGACCATAGTAGGGCAACCTGCAAACCCAGGGGGCACTGGTAGTACCAGCCATAGTACACCTGTGCCCCGACTGACCATCAATTCCGAACCAGAGCCTTCGTGCAGCAATGACAGCCATAGCAGCGCTGTACGGCGTAGTAAAAAGAAATCGGCACGTACTCTTCTCAAGTTCCAGTTCCGGAAGGCTACCTTCATTCTTGAAAAAATTGCCAGGAATGAGGAAGCTGGGACTGTTCTTGAGAGATACCTAGCTGATAAAATCAAGTATCATAAAATTGTTGAGGAGTACAACAGTTCTCTGGCTACGCAAGGAAAGTCAACCCAGGAAAAAGCTGTCAAACGAAATAGGGTATCAAGACGAGACCAACCAACCTCCGAAAAGGAGCAAGTTTGACGGCCAGAAAAAGAAAGTGCCACCTCAAAGAGCAGCGCAACCGCGTACTTTAAGAGAGGTCGTCAGAGATGACCTCCAAGTATCGGTTGTGGATGAGCTCTCCACCAACAGCAGAGGTCTGCTGGAAGTTTGGAGCTCCATCGAGGCCAAGCTCTCGGAGATGGTGTTTTCCTACACCGTAACGGCAAGCGAGGGACCCTACCCTAGTTTTGACTCTGGTGAGATGCTCAGGGGACACAGGGTAATCAAATACGCGGACTTGTTGTCTAGGGATTTCCTTAGTAGCTACATTGCTAAGATAAGCAATCACAGGGATGGCTTGAGGCTCAAGCTCATCCCAGCTAAGGACATCCCTAGACAACCAAAGGCGCGTATCTGGTTGCCCCTCATGAGTATCAAGCCAAGCGGACAGGAGCTGATCCGCGGTCTTAAGAGGCTAAATCCGTTGATTCCGATGCGGGATTGGGCAGTTATCAAGACTGAGTAACAGCAGAAGAACAGCGCTTCTTATCTTCTGAAGATTAGCGAAGAAAGTGTAGAGGAACTTGAGAAAGCTGACTTCAAACTCCGCTTTGGCATCAGGTTTGCCAAAGTCAAAATTCTGCCCAGTCAGGGTATAGACCCCGACAAAGTTAATGACAATGTCGAGTTCGACAATGTCATTGATGGAGTCGAGGTCCCTAGCAAGCCACCGAGCCCTGATTGTGCAGAATGCAATCAAAATTAAAAACGTGATGCTGAGGGTCATTCAGATTAATCTGAAGCACTCGAAATGTACATCAGATAATCTGAGGGTTTTCCTGAGTATGAGGAGAACATCGATGTCGACATCATACAAGAACCGTGGGTTAACGGCCGTAGAGTGAGAGGTCTCCAAGACAGCCAGTATGATCTGTTCTACAAAACAGCAAACCAAGACCAAGGTAAGCCTAGAACTTGTATTTTAGCTAAAAAACAATTAAAAGCTTTTTTGTGTCCTAACCTTAGCACCTCCGATCTGACAGTCGTCAGGTTGGACGATAAAAATGCAGACGGATTACTGGTGGCCTCAGCGTACTCGGCGCATGACAGGCTGTCACCTGTCCTTTTCGGATCACAGATGGATCCTCTTCAATATTAATTTTGAGTCTGAAACCCCTGCTCCCTATAGAAACCCGAAAAGAATTGACTGGACGAAGTTCAGCCAAATCGTAAATTTCAAACAGCGCAATATACCGAATCTGAGTCCAGAATCAGTTATAGATCTAGAATCAATGGTGAAAACCATTGAAGTGTCTATGAACACTGCTTTTAAGGTCTCTTGCCCAGTTAAATATAGCTGTAAAACCCTTCCTCCATGGTTGAATGAAGATCTGTCTAGTTTTAGGAAAATGACTGGGAAGATCTTCAATATCTGCCACAGACACAAAGTTTTATCAACCTAATAAGGACTGTTTGAAAGTCTACAAGCGTGCTCTCCCATCAGCGAAGAAACTAGGTTGAAAAGAATACTGCCATTCTATTGAGAGCTTAAAAGATTCCGCAAGGCTTAGCAAAGTTCTTTCTAAGGAGCATTGTAATCCTTCGTTCTTGAAAAAGCCTGATGGATCTTGGACAGTTGCTCCGACGGAGTCCTTAGAACTGCTGATGACAACACACTTTCCGGGCTGCAACCCCAAAACGCATAGAACTTATAACTTACCTTTAGCTCGTGTAGAGCATATCAATACCGTTATAACTAAAGAAAGGATAACCTGGGCTATTAATACTTTATCCCCGTATAAATTTCCAGGCCGAGATGGAATTCTGCCAATCATGCTCCAAAAGCTACAAGATGTGGTAATTTTTAAAGGATGCCTTTTTCTCAACCATGTGCCAGAGTCTTGGAGACATGAGAAAGTGGTTTTTATTCGAAAAGTAGGCAAGCGAGGACACGAATCCGCGAAGGATTTTCGTCCAATTAGCCTAACCTCTTTCGTACTTAAAACTCTAGAGCGTATTCTAGACACACATATTAGAGACATACTTGTGGAATGTCCTCTCGTATACTCTCAACATGCATATCTCAAAGGTAAGTCGTAGGAGACTAGCCCTTCATGAGGTAGTGTGTACAATTGAGAAAACCATCAACTTCAAAGAATATACCCTCGCTACATTCTTAGATGTAGAAGGGGCTTTCAACAACGTGCTCACCGAATCTATTCTTGAGGCACTCGTTGACTTTGGTGTAGAGGACTACATCAGAGAATGGATAATATCCATGCTCAAAGATAGAAAGATTCATGGCACGTTAGGTAATGCAAACTCGACAAAACACGTCAGTAGAGGAACACCCCAGGGCGGTGTTCTGTCACCACTTCTATGGCTTTTAGTCATGAACAAAATCCTCGTTAAACTGGAGAGATGTGGTGTGAAGGCGGTTGCGTATTCGGACGACTTGGTATTATTAGTGTCAGGGAAGTTTACTCCTGTGATAAGCGAAATCACAGAGATGGCTTTGAGAAAAGTTAGCAACTGGGCTACGAGTTGTGGTCTAGGAGTCAACCAGAGCAAAACTGAACGAGCCCACAGCAGATTTTGGGTTTGAGTGATAGTAAAAAATGAAGTATAGTCGTCGAAAGCTTCATTAAAGGCTATTTAAAAATCAAAGTCTTGCAGTCTACAACTGGGGCCTTTGCGAGAAACAATGCATCAAAAAATATGAATGCAACTTTGAAAATAATCGTGTTAGCAGAAATTGGTTTTCACCCCTTCTTAGATAAGCTCCGCGGATCCCATATCACGCTGTACCTATAGACCTGCAGTTTAAGCCACTGAAGTAATTTTCTTCAAATTTTTTACAAACTTTTTTTTTGTAATTCCATAGAGGGGAAATTGTAAATGTAATAAAATAACGTTACTAACTCAGCTCCATAACTGTCAAGGAAAGGTGATTCATCTGAAAACCAGTTCGAACGATTTCGATACACATATTATATCAATGGATTGTTAAGTATGTGCACTTTCTGGTAAATAAAATAACTAAAAGTTTTTTCAAACTTAATATTAAAAACATAAATAATAAGTTTTTACGTTTGAAAAATGGTCAATTCTGCAGAATACCTCGAATTTTGCACTATTATTGCTCTGAATATGGTCAAAAAATGATATATTAGATAGAAGAGACACATGCCCCCCCCCGTGGCTCTGGGCAATACCACACCACTAACATATTTTTTAACTTTGTATGATGAATTTTATAAAATACTTCTCATTTTTTGCCGGTGTCCATAATTTGCTCCCCCCCTAGGCTCTTGACCAGCCCGAATATATCTGAAAATATCCTTTTCTTCAATATTGTTTTCAAAACATCGCTATTTTCTTGACAGGTTCTTTTCAATGTTCTTTGTTTGCCCCCTCCTGGAATTTGCAAATAGAAAAGGAAGTTATAGGTAATTGATATATTCAAATGGTTGAGGCACATGCAAACATGCATGAGAAGGATACTGCGTCGCAAGAAAATGGACAGCTATATTGCGAATCGTTGTTTGCCTAAAATTATTTACAATCTGTTTTGTGAGTGATTTTCTGACATCAAACCAAGAACCTTTCCTTGCTTTCCATTACCAAATTTTGCATTCGTAAAAAAATTTTACTAGCGATTTGATCAAACGACCGACAATACGGAAGACGAAAAAAGTGGCTTTTACAATTCTGTCTGTCTGCCTGTATGCTTATCTGCCTGTCTGTCGATTTGTCTGCCTGTGTGTTTGTCTGTCTGTTTGCCTACAGCCTTAATGGCTGGATCCATTTCCCTTAAACTTGATACATAATGTTTTTTGGTAATTCTACTTAAGTTTTCCTTTTCATTTTCTTAGAACAAATTTAACGGTTTCTACGAAATATGATTTTTCACAAATTAAATATTTTCAAAAATGGGCCCACAGATTAGAAATAAAATCAATAAATTACTTTTAGTGACCCCGACATTTGAGCGAGCGAATAATTTTTTGTTTTTCTTTCGATTTTCTCGAAAACGGTAGGAGTGGTGTTGATAATTTTTTAATGCAGAAGCTTACAGAAAGTTTGAGTATTGTACTGGTTTTTAAGAAATATTAATTTTTTTTTTTGAAAATTCAATACATTAGGTATAATCTTCTAAAACTATTATTTAACTTGGTACGTAACGATTTTTAGTACCCTTTAAATTAAAAAAAAATATTCCATTTTTATGCAAAAATTACGATTCAGATAACTCGTGGGTACTGGTCGGCAATCAAATACATTTTTTCTCGCATTTTTTTAAAAAATCATAACTCCGTTTCTACTCATCCGATCTCCATGATAAAGATCTTAAAATAAAGCCAACATAACACGCTACACAGTATAAAAAAATCATTAAAAAGGGGCAAACGATTTTACACAAGGGGTGAATAAGCCCCCTTCAATTCGATTTGAATTGATTTTTAGCTCAAATTGAAGCCCATTTAATTTTTTTGAAATGGTAGAGCAAAGTTATAATCGCAAACCAGGCCGTAAAAGTTAAAATAGCCATTAACTGAAAAAACCGCGAAAATTTCTCTGTTTTATGCATATCTCACAAAGTTGCGTTCGGCGCTCGAGGTCGAAAACTTGGATTATTGGTAAGGCCAACATCATAAACAACTCATCTAAAAATCAGAACTACCGGATCTGAGGCAGAGCCCTCCCACCCCGAAGAAAAAGGATACTAGACTGAAAACAGTGAAGTTGATCATGTTAATTTCAATTTTCTCAAAAACTAGAAGTCATTTTAGCATTTGGTTTTCAGTTTTTAACTAAAAATTAATAACCACACCCAATCTAAGACGCATTGTTTGGGTGTGGTGGCATCTAACTGATGAGCCCACCACCATATGCCTGGGCGAAACGCATTTTGGAGTAAAGGCCGCAATTACCTTTTAAAATTGAATTTTATTCATAAACTCCACAAAAATTAAGTAATAAATGGATTAATTGTTAATAGTCTTTGGCTATAAATAATTTTTCTATTTATTTTCTTAAAAAACTCCGATTTAAAAATTAATAAGTGCATTGAAAATCAAAAACAAAAATAGTACTTAATACCATAAAATAAAAAAATAAAAATAGATTAACAAAAAAAAATCGTCTTTTTCTCAAAATTTTAAGTTTGAAAGTAAATTTTTCAAAAACTATCAACTAAAAAAAACTTTATTTAAAAATAAAATTAAAGAATGAATTTCTGGCTTTAAGATGAGCAATGGATTTTTGTCCAGATATTAACATTGTTTTTTTAAAGTTATTTTTCTGTTTGAAGTCAACTTTTGTTAAAATTGCCCCTCCCGCCTACACGGGGGGATATATACCCCCCATCCAGTACTATTGTTTTCTTCTTTTGGCCTAATCTACACGCTTTATTGCTTTGATGCAGTAGATGTCAAAGACCATGTTTTTGTTATTACTGTTTTATATACTACTTGCTGTTTTAAATTTTGTATTGCTATATTTTGAAAAGCCGTCCCTTGGAAACTGTTACGTCTACAGAACCGGCTTTGAATTCAAATTGAAGCTAATTTAGTAAGTTGAAGTCGTAGAGCAATGTTTTATTCAGAAATTAAGGCGTAATGGTTAAAATGGCCAATAAGTGAAAAAACCGCGATAAATTCACGGTTTTTTGGATATTTTCCAATGTTGCGTTCGGCGCTCGAGGTCGAAAATCGGATTTACTACTAGGCCAACATCATAAACAACTCAGCAAAAAATCAGAACTACCGGACCTGACACAAGGTCTTAGTCCTAAGAAACTACAAGGTTACTTTAACTGGACTATACATAATAAATGTTTTTTTTTTTTTGAAAATTCGATATCTCAGAATCAGAATGTTGTGTGTGTCTGCACCCCCCCCCCCCCCTCCCCTGGCCAAAATCCTGCACGCGCCTATGGGCATATCTAAAAATAACAGACTTTGCTGAACTTGTACCTTGAATTTTACAACAAGATCAAAGGGCACGGTAGTGCCCAGCCAAGTTCGCGGCACTACACCCTTTTTACAGGAACAAACTCAGGCGATTTTCAACCCCCTCTAACTTCAGTACCAATAAAGTCAGAAACTTCAAATTCGCAGTATTTGCTGAGCTGATCAAACACAGGTGGCTCACCAAATTTCAACTCTTTAGCATTAGTAGTTTCCGAGATAAAGGACTTCAAAAATATTAAAAACCGTAACTGACTGACTGATTCACTGACTCACTGACTCACTGACTCACTGACAGATCATCAAAATTATGGAGCACTTCCCGACATCGTAGAAACTTGAAATTTCGCACAACGGTAGGCCTTGTGGTACATACAAAGGAAAAAATCGAAAATCTGCAATTTTCTATTCAGGGGGCGTGGCATCCACCCACTTTCTTAAATAATCTATAAATTATATGGAGCCTTTCCGATTGTTGTAGAACAATGAAAATTGGTAAGTTGGTAGGGTTTGAGGTACTTAGAAAGAAAAAAATTGAAAAATTGAAATTTTCTATACAGGGGGCGTGGCATCCACCCACATTCTTATAAATGTTTATAATTTATATGGAGCACTTTCGATTGTTGTAGAACGATGAAAATTGGTAGAGCGGTAGGACTTAAAGTACTTAGAAGAAAAATAATCGAAAAATTGGAAGTTTCAGTTCAGGGGGCGTGGCATCCACCCACATTCTCAAAAATTATTATAAATTATACGAAGCACTTCCGATTGTTGTAGAACGATGAAAATTGGTAGGTCGGTAGGACTTAAAGTACTTAGAAGGAAAAAATTGAAAAATTGGAATTTTCCATAGAAGGGGCGTGGCATCCACCCACATTCTTAAAAATTCTTATAAATTATATGGAGCACTTCCGATTGTTGTAGAACGATGAAAATTGGTAGGTCGGTAGGACTTGAAGTACTAAGAAAGGAAAAAAATCGAAAATTTGGAATTGTCCATTTAGGGGGGGGGGGGTGCCATCCACCCACTTTATCAGAATTGCTATTATTTGTATGGAGCACTTTTGGTTGTCGTAGAATTATGAATTTTTGTAGAGCAGTAGGGCTTGACTTTCACCTGGCAAAATAAATCTTTGCAAAAAGGTGTGAAATCACAACAAAAACATAAATGTTAAAAAAGGAGCCAAGTTCTTATGTGTACAAGAAAACTGTGTGAAAAAGTCATCCAAAAAAAGTAATGAGATCTAAAATATATGCCAAGTTTTAAGTTCATGAAGTTTAATATCAAATATCTTAAGTAGAGTAATATCGAAACAATTCCAAATCATGACAGAAATTTGGTAATTAATGATTACTGATTAAAATTTGGTGGATTTACTTGGCAAGTTTTCTCTTAAATACTTACTTAATCACAAATTTAAATTGTATGAAAACTTGACCAGTGAACCCACCAAATTTTAATCAGTAATCATTAATTACCAAATTTCTGTCATGATTTGGAATTGTTTCGATATTACTCTACTTAAGATATTTGATATTAAACTTCATGAACTTAAAACTTGGCATATATTTTAGATCTCATTACTTTTTTTGAATGACTTTTTCGCACAGGTTTCTTGTACACATAAGAACTTGTCTCCTTTTTTAACATTTATGTTTTTGTTGTGATAACAGATAACACCCATATTCACACATCCAGGGTAGCTAGAAGCTGGATTCAGTCAAAAAACGTGTAACATTTGCCACTGCCACCCTATTCACCGGAATCAAACATCATCGAAAAGTTTTAGATCTGACTTTATCTAACATTTTATGAAGTTTGAAGATAAAGACGCCTGAATCGAAGCTATCTGAGATGCATGGAGAATTTCATATTTGCTTATAAAGTCTTTAAAAAAGGAAGTACAATTGGTTAGCAAGTACATTCGACCAAGTAATATACTTTAATGTGCCTGAAGCATTACAACCTCTGCCCTTGCATTCATCATATTATATTAAAAATGGTAAATAAAAAGAATATTAAAAATTAAAATGACAAAACCAAGCGCAATCTCATATGCAGACATTGGTGATTTAAATGAGGGAGACACAACAACAAAAGCCTCATTCTGTGTCATACAAAAAATTATAAAAAAAAATACATACATACATACATATGTATAACCGAAATAATAAATTTCCTGAAAAAAGGAGTTTCTGTCAAGGGATAACTACATGTATTTAAGCATATTCTATAAATCGATCCAGTATACAATCAATGTCCTTGTTGGGGCGTTGATTTATATTGTTACTTTATTCTTAAGTTTAAATTATTCATAACAATGGCCTATAGTTTATCATAAATATGATAATTCTCCTATATAGCCGCTGGGTTTAAGTTCAGAGAACCGTGATTCATCGGGACCCTTTTAAATTGGGTTTATATCAAATTGAGTTTTGCCACTGGCATTAAGTTCAATTATCGAAAGGTTTTACAGTAGGTTGTGGTTGGATCTAAGTTTATGTCATGTATCACATTCCCCTCCCCCTCTGGCACCCACAGCCTCATATTATTTATAGAAACAAAAAATTTAGATGTTTTAAAAAAATCGAGTTGTTTCTATAATGATATCATTTCAGTATATGTAATTCATATTCGTCGCTCTTTGAAACTACCAGGGAAAAATAATATTTTCCTAGGTGGTTTTATACTAGGTACGGACTTGGGGTTTGGGTGTTAAAAGAACTTTTACTAAACGCAAAAACCAAAAAATACGTTTTACTGCGCAAAGGGTTGAACAAGAACAGTCAAAATACATGACGATGCCCCGTTGTCAAATGTACCCCAGTTTACCCTACATGTACTTATATCAGCATTATGCTTCAAATTCTATCGTGTTAAAATTCTAACATTGATTCCTAATACCACAACATCATTGTACAACATTTCAGCTTTTTGTGAGAGGTGCAATGTACAAATAATTCTTTCTAAATTAGCAAAACACAAGTTGCATTTATAGAAAGTCCTTAAAAATCTCCCAAAATACCACCAACTGAAGGTGTGTATAACCAATTAAAATTTATGAAACTCAATGAAGTGGCAAAGAGCAATAAACATTTACCAAGCGAAATTCCTAAAACCATATCTATAGATGTACATGATGGTTAGGTATAAGGCTATAACATTTATAGAGTGCGTGATGGCGTATAAATGCATTGCTTATTTGTTTATGCATTCTGAAATTGCTTTTGTCCTTGCGTGGTATACAAGCCATAATGGGTATCATATGCATCAAAGCTGTATATATGTATGCTTCACTCCCCCCCGTATCCGAAAACCTTTAAGTCCTCTTCTTATTGCATAGCAACGAGACTAACAGAGCATAAAGTGAAACCATTATGCAAGGACAGACACAGAACCTATTAACAATAAAATGAAAACCGTTTGGGAGTGAATTATGACAATATTTCAAGTGAACATTTAGAGAGAATGAATGGCGCAGTTAGCTTTGAAAGTATAATATCGGACAAAGTTTAAAATTAGAAAATGTTACATTTGAATGTAATTTAAGCTTTTGATGCTTGGCGTTCTTTATTTTCAAATTAACTTTTGTTTGTGGTAATTTTAATGTGTGGGTTTGGTTCAAGGTTCAAGGATCCTTCCTGTTTCAAATATGCGTAAAATGAAAATAATGAATAAAGAAAATAATAACAACTGGGGTTTCCGTTTCAGAGTGTACTGCAACATAAACGATTGTACAGTTAGTAAATATTTCAAATGGTTAACAATAAAGCTCTGTCAAGCTGGGGCGGGGGACAACATTATAATTAAAGATTAGTTTTGTTTGAGTGGAGGTTGGGCACGACACAATCTTTGCTAGATGCGGATATCTAGTCAAGGAAAATATAAAATCTGGTTGATTTGTTGAAGACCTTTGATATGTTAATTGATTAAAATTTTTTAACATTGGGTACACCTTATTACAGCAATATCCTTGATGCTTTTTGATATGCATGCATAGTGAAAAAGGCACAAAGAGTTACCGTGGCGCATAGGCTAGACGAAAAAAAGTGGGTCTCACAATTCTGTCTGACTGTCTGTCTATCTGTCAGTTCGGCTACAGCCTAAACGGCTAGATCGATGTTCAAAGGGTAGACACGGTGCATTCAAGAGGACACAAGCGTCCACAAGCTTTTTTTCAAAGCGAACCTCTGTCTATCAACTCCTACTCTCACCTCCCCGCGGTGAACATCGGGTGCCTAGTACCTTTAACTGAAGATGGGGTTCCAATCCATGTGGACGGTTTTAGGGGGCAGCAAACGAGAGAGGGGGGGAGGAGTGTTCCCACTAAGGCACTTCTCCTTCATCCAGGCGGCAGCGGAAGAATTCTCAAGATGGAATCAACGGTGGCGTCTACAGTTCCAGTTAGGCTGAACTACTTAGTGAACACCTTATACGGGCTACTACGACATATTCGGAGCTCAGGCCTATAAGGAGCGGTTAATCCGGCTCCCCGCCCTTGGAGTTATATATATAGGGTCTGGTCCTCCAGGTTGGGGGTCGTGCCGTCGGGGTGACTTCCCGGCCACGTAAAGCTATTTTAGTTGCGAAGCATCAACAAGCCTCGGATACGGACGGATTTACTGTTGACGAACCTAGCAAACGAAATAAGGACAACGAACTTCGGATCTGCACGTGGAATGTTCTGTCTCTCTATAGACCACGTGCAGCCGAACATTTAGCGGAGGCCCTAGACTGCTACAAAGCAGAAATCACCGCCATCCAAGAAGTGCGATGGGATGGGCCGGGCAAGAGAAAACTGAAAGACTGCGATATATACTACGGTGACTGTTACCGACCACAAGGGCAGCGTCTTTTTGGATGTGGATTTGTTGTTAGAGGCAGACTGAGGCAAGAGGTCTTGAGTTTCAATTATGTGAACGAACGCCTCACGACAATTCGCATCAAGGCTAAATTCGCCAACATCAGCCTGATATGCGCGCATGCCCCCACAGAGGAGAAAGATGACGACACCAAGGACGAGTTCTACGAGCTCCTGGACAAGACATATGAGCAATGCCCTAGCTATGACATTAAAATTGTCTTGGGTGATTTTAATGCCAAACTAGGAAGAGAAAACGTCTTTGGTGGCACAATCGGAAGATACAGCCTGCACGACACCACCTCCGATAGCGGACTCAGGCTAATCGACTTTGCTGCGGGGCGAAACGTTGTGGTAGCTAGTACGCAGTTCCCGCATCTCGATATTCACAAGGGGACATGGTGAATTCCTGGTCAATCAACCGCCAACCAAATTGACCACATTGCGATCGATGCAAGGCACTCCTCCAGTATCAAGGATGTCCGAACGTTCCGAGGAGCCAACGTTGACTCGGACCACTACCTCGTTGTAGCAAAGGTAATGCAACGGATATCCAGACCAAAGCCAAAACAGGGAAATACTGTCAGGATGTTCAACGTCGGACGGCTACAGTCGCAAGAAATCGCCAGGTCCTTTTCCGATCGAGTCTCTCGCACCCTCTTAACTAGTCCTTTGCCGCCAACTGCAAACATCGAGAACTAGTGGAAAAACTGCCAGGAAGTCTGCCGCCAACTGCTGGGCTTCGCACGACCACCACAGCGAAACCCCTGGTTCGACTAGGAATGCCGACAAGTACATGCAGCCAAACAACAGGCATACAAAGCGGCGCTGCATAGAAGGACCAGAGCTGCTCGCGAGCTCTACGAGCAGAAGAGGAAAGAGGAACACAAGCTTCTTAGAAAGAAAAAGAAAGAGCATGAGAAGCGCGCGATCGAGGAATTAGAGGGATGCCACTGCAGGAATGAAGTTCGGAAGTTTTACCAAAAAGTAAAAAGAACCTCCCAAGGTTACAAACCCCGAACCGAAGCCTGCAAGGACGATCAGGGGAACATCGTGGTGGAATTGCAGTCGGTGCTGAGGATATGGAAAAATCATTTCTGCAAATTGTATAACGGCGATGACGAACCGAATTCCGCTACCATGCAAATTGCACCATTCAACCTGGACGACGTAGGCCAACAATTCCGTCCACCCGATCTTGACGAAGTGAGGATAGCCATATCTAAACTTAAGTCCAATAAAGCTGCTGGAGCTGATGGCCTTGCGGCTGAGCTATTCAAAGCGGCTGGCGATGAATTGGTTAGGAGTATGCACCAGCTCATCTGTAAAATATGGTCGGAAGAGAGCATGCCCGATGAATGGAACCTCAGTATTGTTTGCCCGATCCTCAAGAAAGGCGATCCTCTGGACTGCACCAACTACAGAGGCATCAGTCTTCTTAATATCGCCTACAAGATCTTCTCTGCCGTACTTTGTGAACGCCTGAAGCCATTCGTCAACAACCTGATAGGTCCATATCAGTGTGGCTTTAGGCCAGGGAAGTCCACCATCGACCAAATATTCGCACTACGGCAGATCTTGGAGAAAACCCAGGAGTTCCAAATCGATACCCACCACCTTTTTATCGATTTCAAGGCCACGTATGACAGCATCTATAGAGACGAGCTATATAGAGCAATGTCTAGTTTTGGCATCCCTGCCAAACTCGTTCGTTTGTGCAGGATGACGATGGAGAATGCACGCTGCTCCATCAAGGTCGGCAAAGACCTCACCGATACCTTTGATGTCAAAACAGGTTTTAGGCAAGGCGACGCGCTGTCATGCGACTTCTTCAACATCATTCTTGAAAGAATAGTGCAAAACTCTCACGTCAACACCAGAGGCACAATCTTTCAAAAGTCCGTCCAATTACTCGCTTACGCTGACGACATTGACATAATCGGACGAACAAGCGTGATGTCAGTGGTGCTTTTGTGAGCATTGAGAAGGAAGCCAAGAAGATGGGTTTAACGGTGAATGAAAGCAAAACGAAGTATATGCTGTCAACAAGAAAGGACACTCAACACCGACGTCTAGGGCAGAACGTCACTATAGACAGCTATAATTTTGAGGTGGTCAGAGACTTTGTCTACCTAGGATCCGCTATAAACTCAGCGAACGATACCAGTGCTGAGATCAAACGAAGAATTACTCTTGCCAATCGCTGTTTCTTTGGGCTAAGAAGGCAATTGAGAAGCAAAGCCCTCTCTCGAGCAACTAAACTGTCCCTGTATAAGACGCTTATCATCCCGGTCCTGATGTATGGTGCAGAGGCATGGACACTGCTAACGGTGGATGAGAACGCGTTAGGCTGTTTCGAGAGGAAAATTCTCCGGGTGATTTTTGGTCCCGTCTGCATAGATGGGGAATGGAGGAGAAGATACAACCACGAACTGTATGGGCTGTGCAGCGACACCGACCTAGCCACAAAAGTGAAAAGCCAACGACTAAGATGGCTGGGTAACCTAGGGCGAATGGACACCAATGCTCCGGCCCGGAAAGTCTTTGAATCCAACCCCGTGGAACAACGCAGTAGAGGTGGACAGCGTAAAAGGTGGCGCACGCAAGTGGAAGAGGACCTCAACCAACTTGGCGTGCGAAACTGGAGACAGCTAGCTAGAAACCGAGCCGGCTGGAAGAAGCTTGTTGGTTGAGGCCCTGGTCCACCCCGGACTGTAGCGCCACCTTAAGTAAGTAAGTAAGTTATTAATGGAACCTCCCAATGAACCATTTTTCTAAATCTCGATTTTCATCAAAACGATATTTCTGATTTCAATACATTCTTTTTATGCGGAAGCTTTTAGAAAAAATAAATACAAATAGTTTGTTTGTTTGTTTTCAAAAAATATATTTTGGATTAAAAATAAATATTTTTTTGTTGTTGATAATCAAATATTTGTAAAAAATATATAAACATTTAATCGTTCTTTAACACCATAGAATACTTTAAGAAAAAATTGTGCCTTTTTGGAAAAATAACGGTGCATCCATACAAATGTTAAAATACTGATGAGGGATTTTTTTTCTTAAAAACAACTCCTACGATTTTTATACAACTTTTCTGTATGCTAAAATTAGTGCGATCTACTACTAAAAATTATAATAATTAACAGTAAGCAACTATTAAAAAGTAGTACCTGTCATAGAACGTATTTTTTTATTTTGAATTTTCTCGTTATCGGCTAAACGGATTAAGACATTTTTTTTTTGTTTACAAATTTCTGATAAGATGAAATAATATTGCATATCAAAATTTTCAAAAAAAAAAGTTTCTGAATTTTTAAAAAAGTTTCAATTTTTTGAAAATTCGATATGTCAAAAACGGGTTGGCAATTTGTTTTCAAATTTTGTTTTTATATACACATAAATATATACTTTAGATTTGTATACCAAAATTTGTTCTTAAAAATGTTTTAAGAATTTTATATAAAAAAAAAATAATTTCTTTAAAAACCGCTCCAACAATTTAAAATTTTTTTCCAATACAATTATATTCAATCAAGAGTTATGCTATGTTTCCACCAAAGGTTTATCTCAGATTAGATTTAATAAATCTTTTTGGTGTTTCCACCGCACAAAAAGATTTAAAAAAGATTAAATTTGACAGCACCTTCAAAAATGCAAATGGCGTTCCAATTTTTCTTATGAAGTGCGAATGAGACAGAATGTTTGATTCGTGTGAAACAATGAAGAACTGAATGCGAGTCTCGAATGAATCGTTCAGCACCATGTAAAAATAGGTTAGTTCGATTTGTAAAATTATTTGTCCTAGGAAGATTTAACAAGATTAATTTCTAATCTTCAAGATTTACGAAATAAATTTGTATGGTAAATCTACGAGATTTAAAGGAGATTTAAGGTTAATCTCATTAAATCTCAGATTAGCGCTAGGTGGAAATGTAGCATTAAGATGGCATTCTTTTTTTCCACCTCAAACTGTCAAAAGAGTTGTTTTAAATGTCGTATTAGTTAGATACTTTTTTGAATTGAAATTAAATAAAAAGTACATTTTTCCAAAAAAAAAAAAAATTAAAAAAAAATCAAGTTTTTTTTTTTGAAAAATTTTTGAAATAAATTTTTTTTTTTTTGTTTAATGTACTTTTTTTTCATTTCAATTCAGAAAAGTATCTAACTAATGCAAAACTGTGAACAAAATCCACTGGAATTACGGTTTTCTTGTCATTTTGATGACGACTACGCATTGTTTAGGAACAACACAATTTGTTCCTTTACCTGGTTTGTAAGACTTTGAAGTTTTGGTGAGGAAAAACGGTTCGATAAATCAATTTGAAAATTTACAAGAATATTGATGATTTAAAAATCTATAAATTTGCATACCAACGCAAGCCATGCAATCAATATTTGCAAAGAAAAAAAAAGATTTACGAAAAGACCACTAAACGTTGGTTTTTAGTACTTTTTTTAAACTAACGGTGAAGGGTAAAGAAAATTAATTTCTACAAAATCTTAAAAAAAATCTTGTAAAACGCTTTCTCAAATTTCCAAAACTGTCTTTGAATTTTTTATAACGTCATTATTTGCTGAGATATTGGTAATCAAGGCTAAAAGTATCTTTTTTTATTCAAAGTCAGATAAACCTTGTAAAAAAAAATCGTATGACAACAAAAAAAAACTGAATTGAAGCCGAATAAATAAGGTATCTGATCATGACATGTTAATTGACTCAAAAAAATTAATCCATAGAAATGAGGACCTTCAAAAAAAATAAAAAAAAAATAATTTGTTATATTTATGTGACCAATTATTTATGAACTATATGATTAATGTTTTATTAGGCTCTTTTGGTCTATATTTGTTCTGAATGCAAATAAAAAACTTATTCCATTCTTTTCCCAACGTTTCGTAAGAATTCCTTACTTCTTCAGGGGATTTTTTTATTGGATCTATCAATTATAATTTAACAAATATTAACTTTCTTTCATAAATAAATTAAAAATTTTTCTCTTACTTTTTCGTACTAAATCATACTTTATCTGTTAATACTCCTCCCAGTATTGCATCATCCCTTCGACGGCACTGACACAAAGTTGAAAATAAATTAACAAATAAAAACGAAATAAACAGAAACAAGAAAAACTTTCAAAAAACAAAATGACATTTAGATTATCACAGTTTGAGCAGGTACTTTTGACTATAATGCTACAGCATAGCTTTGTTTTATGCAATCGGTGTCTTCTTTTGTGTTCATTGTCCGTTTTATTTTTTGCTGGATGCGTAAGCTCTCCAATGTAAGTCGGGTATTCAGCTTCCTCTCTCTATCCAGTATTTTTACCCCTTCGAAGTCCACCGAGTGTCCACTTTGTGCTATATGCTGCGAAAGCCCTGTTGTCTCTTTTTTCTTTCTTACGTCTGCTTCGTGTTCCGCTATTTAATTTATTTATGAAAGAAAGTTAATATTTGTTAAATTATAATTGATAGATCCAATAAAAAAATCCCCTGAAGAAGTAAGGAATTCTTACGAAACGTTGGGAAAAGAATGGAATAAGTTTTTTATTTGCATTCAGAACAAATATAGACCAAAAGAGCCTAATAAAACATTAATCAAAAAATAATTTTGTTGTATCGTCTCATTATTTGCAATAACGCAATAACGGTACTTCAAAAAAATTTTTTTGCAAACAAATCTCGAAACAAAAAACATAAAGCTGTAAAATGCTTTTTATTTCAACTCAATACGACCAGTCATCACAAAGATACAGCTCTTCAAAAAACGCTAACAAAAATTGAAAAAAAATTTGTTCCTTTAATTTCGTTGACTAGTGTATATATAAAAAATTAATTTTTTTAAAAAACCCTCGGACGATATTAAACAGTTTTTTTGCCATAAAATCATATTCAATTAATAATTAAGATGGCATCATTTTTTTCGCAGTAGGGGTAACCGGGGCATGTTGATCCCAGGGGTAAGTAGACTAACTGTCAATAACTTCATATTTACATAATAAAATTGATTTCTCTTTTTGTCTTTGGATAAACCACAGCTGTCCGCTTAGTCTTATCATATTTGTATATCTGAAGTATACCAAGCTTAAAAGATATCAATAAAAAACTGGTTTTGGCATCCCTACCAATTTTTTTTATTTTCTAGTGTTTTCCTCTTTTCGATTCGGTTTTTGAGCATGGCTCCAAAAATGTATTGGAATTCATAGTAAAGCTGTGTTTCTGAATCTGTCTATTTGACCTGTTTTTCTATTTACATTTCCAGTTATGAAAAAATTCAGTCAATTGCAAAATGGTCGGTCGGGGCAAGATGACTAATTCTTTTTGGGGTAAGTTGACTCATTATTTTGTATGGGATTTGCAAAACAATAATTTAATTTATGACTAAGTTTTCTAAATTCTACTTTTAATCAAAATAATTATAAATCCCCTGTTTTTTTTACAACAAGAAGGGGTTTTTGTTTATTTCCTTTTTATTTATACTGATTTATCAAATAATGTTTCTATAGTTTAGCTGCTATGACAATATACTTTTGTTGTTACAAAAATGTTAGAAGAAATATAACGTCATATTATATTAATATCATAAATCGGTATCTAACGCAATAAAGTTTAATAAAAAAAAAGTTTGATAACGATACGCTGTGAAATAGTGCGCAAAACTAAAGCATAGTCAACATACCCCATATTGTTTGCCAACTTACCCCGGTTCCGGGGCAAGTTGACCCATTAGAGGTCATCCCGAAAATTTAAGAAAAGAGGATGTTATCATTCACTTATTTCAATAGCAATATTTTATTAAGAAAGCTTAAAAGATTATCTACCTTACAGAGCTTAATTTTTTTGGATACCTGCCTCCGTTTTGTTTGTACAAAATAAAATGAAAATGTAGAGTCAATATGCCCCGGTCTCCCCTACCTCGTTGCATGATGGTTAGTGCGTTGGACTGTTATGCCGAAGGCGTGGGTTCGATTCCCCGCCGCACTATGGACCCAAGTGACGTTTTGCGTCTCAAAACTCTGTTACTTTTTTGTCTTGTGAGATAATACGCTGAAAATTCGCACACATCTTCTTGAATATACAGCCAACAAAATAATGTAGGTTTCTAAAGGTTAAATGTATGCTATTTTAATTTAAAAATTATTCAAACATTTTCATACAGACAAATTACGGAATAAACACATTACACCGTTATTTGTTTGCGTTATGTTATTTGAAATTGAAGCTTTTTTTTTTAATTTATACTAAATACACAAATTAAATTAAAAAAGTAGTACAAATGAAAGGGCAAGGTAATGGCAAGTAAAGTTCTTGCTCTACATCTTATTTACTTACAGATCCAACCTGACCAATTATTTACCCCCTCTTACTCCAGTACCAATAAAGTCAGATACTTCAAATTTGATGATAATCAAGTCCAGGGCTGGCAATAAATTTCAACTTCTAAGAATTTGTGGTTCCTGAGATATATAGATCTGCATACATCACTAAAACCATATAACTGACCTACTCACCCCTCACTCGCTAATTGACAGATCGTCAAAATTATGGAAGAATCTTGTAATTTCTCACAACGGAAGGTCTTGTTGTGCATAAAAAAGAAAAAAGAAAAAATTGATATTTTCCATTTAGGGTAGGGGGAGTGTTATCCATCCGTTTTCACTAAATTTGTATTTAAATTACATTTATATAGAGCACTTCCACGTAGCACATAGATCTTTGAATTTTGGCAGAATAATAGAGCTGTGTAATACATATAGAAGAAAAATTTTAGATTTTGCTTTCAGGAGGCGTGGCATCAACCCAATTTTTCAGAATTGTTATCATCTATCAACAATGTAGAATGGTGAAATTTGGTAAAGCGGTAGAACTTGTAGAGCATGCATAGCTTACATTTGAAAACTTGAAATTTTCTATTTGTGGGTGTGGCATCCACCCACTTTCTAAAATCTATCAACTAAATGGCAATTTTGTCGTAGAATGATGACATTTGGTAGAGTATTAAAGGTGTAGTGCATTGGAAAATTGAAAAATTTGATATTTTGTATTCAAGGGGCGTGGCATCCACCCAATTACTCAACAAAGAAAAATCTTTGCAAAAAGAATTAATTAATTAATTAAGAACAAAAACTTGACCAGTGAAATAAAATAGAAATATAAGACAGACTTTGACAATTCAAATTCACCTATTTTTAAACATATTTTTCTACACTTTATTTTTGAAACATTTAATCTTTTTTCACACTCTTAAATAACTGAAACCAGTTTTGTATATACATAATGCATGTCACACAAGCACTATGCAAACCTTTGAAATCAAAATATAATGTGAGTGTTCCGCTGTAATAAAAAAGATGTTAGCAAAGTGCAAGGTGGTAAATCCAAACTGGTGGAAAATTTAGAACTTTCAAACCCTTCTTTTATTAATTTTAAAATGAGAGTAGACTTTAAAAATAATTTCTTAGTATGTTCTTGGAATCGATTTTAAGTCTACAGTGGTTGCGAACCAATTTTAAACGTTTAAGATTTCATGCGTAAAAAGATATTGCAAAAACATGTAAAATCTGTGATTTTTTGTTCTACTTCTTATAATAGGTTTATAGTTCTTAATCAAAGAAAAGCAATTAAAAGCATACAGATTTTTTATATGTTTTAGCTTATGAACTAAGGAACAATTTGCACCCTAGAACTAAACGGTGGATGACGGTGGAAGTACTTAAAACTCCAATCGAAATTTGGCAAAAGCTAAAAAAAACATGTGTTATTGAAAAAAATATTTTTTTCTAAAATATATATTTTCCAAAATATACTTTTACAAATTCGAATAGTAGTAATAACAAGCTTTCTAAAAACATATAACACTTACACTTTATCATCATCGATAGTTAAAATAAAGTGGTTTCAAAAGTTACTTCAAAATGTCACCCAAACAATGTTTTTTTTAGGGAGCACTTTAAAAAGGGTTAAATACCAGAAAGACTGGATGGAAACATAATTTTTTTATTGGAATCTGTACTTTAAGTATTCTTAAATTCATTTCTGCCAAGAAATTAATCTTTAAAATAGTTTCGAAAAAACCATTTTTGAGACGCAAACCATCATTTGGGCCCATAGTGCGCCGGGCCACCTAAAAACAGAAGTTTTTCATCCGCGGTACTGCCTCTTGCGAGGAAGAGTAAACTTGTCATGAATAAGTGCATCTCATCTAGCCGTTCAGACTCGGCAAAAAACTGTAGGTCCCCTCCATTCCTGCCAACAACACGCACACAGGAATGGTTGTGAGTTGTAAGTCACAAAGCCCTGGTTCTCCACGAGCTGTTGCGCCACCCAATTTAAAATCCTCTTTTTCACCTCAAACTGCCAAAGTAGTTGTTTTAGCTAATTTAAATGTCGTATTTCATGCTTCTCTACATTTTTCTCTCATAATTTCCATGCCTTTAAATAAAATTTTTTTAAACCCTCAGCCTTCTGAACATAAGATCAAGTATGTGCGACCTAGTCGTGCATTTAATTTATTTTTGGTTTTGATTCCACCTGTACGCGTCCTTTCCATTTGTCGGCATCTTATGCAAAACATCCTGTATATTCCGACCATGGTTTGCCAAAAATATAAAACATTTTTGACAAATTCAAGAATTGTTGTTCCTCAGTTCCTGAAATATTAAAAGAAAACAAAATGCACAATTCATGAAATCCAATGCAGGTAGGTAGGTACACATGGTTTTGTAAACATCCAGCCAACCATTACGCATACATGTATGCATGTAGGAATATTTTATATTGAGTATGGTGTGGTGGTGCTTATTTTTGAATTTTTTTAATTTCTTTTGAAAGAAAATTGAAAATAATTATTTTGTATACTCCTTATGGTTCCAAGTTTTAAAGATCCATCAACTTTCATACACTTTTACCTAAATGTTGATTGAAAGTAATTCCAAGTGCTCTTGGGAATGTGTTAAAAGTTAAAGTAAACCGATTACAATAAAATTTTAAGCAACATTTTCTTATAACTTTTAAAAGTGACAAGAAAAAATTCAAACATTTCAAAAATAAGCGGTCTATCTAGACCTAGAAATAAGTATCAATTTCAGAGCTGAAGCTTTGAAAAAAAATTCATTAAAAAAATAATAGATATTCAAAAAAAATTAAATATTTCCTTAAAAATACAAACAAACACTTACTTTCATCACAATGTTTTTGTGAGTTTCGCCACCTACCGTTCCTGGTAAATTTTAGATACAAAAATGATTGTTCATCAATTTTCTTCATAGGTATCCATATCTATAAAATAGTTAGTTGTTGGGTGCCAGGTGTGCTGCAAAATATCACAAAATTTTGTATGAATTTCATTTAATTCAAAATTTATGTGTGCTATTGGGGGTAGAAAATAAAATAAAAAAAAAAAACATTAAAAAACACACATAATATCCCAAATAAAGGATCACATGAGATGACAACGAACGTGTCGCATGTGATTGCAGAATCCATTTTCACTAAATTCAATTTAAAGTTAATATTTTTGCATACATTGATGAAGAATGACATTTATTTTTTTCATTATAAAAATGAAAATGAAATTTAAAGTGTCTGAGTGAAAAATGAAATTTTCTCTCATGGCAATAGGAGGTGGTATATGAAAGAAAAATAACACAATTTTTAAAATTGCCAATTTTCATACAAAATTGAAATTCGATCAAGAGAGGTAGGAAGGTACAGGGTGATTCACTGTAATTTTTATTATAAACATATTAAATACATTAGACTGTTGGAAGGATTGTTAAAAAATCGATGTATTTGGCTCACACATGAAACAACTATGATTTGATGACCTTTATAGTTTGGTCAGGAAACCAAATCCCGTGTAAATATTTTTTGTTGACAAAATCTCCCACAAGTTTTGCAAATAGCATAGATTATACACTTTGTTGAGTTTTCTGTAGAGCTCTTAGGCTTTAAATATTTGCTATTTGAAGAATTAGTTTTTTTTATGATTTCGATGAAGTACCTAAATTTTTTGTTTTTTTGATGTTTTAAAACGAAAAGAGCCAAACAACCTAAAATGGACCACTCAAAGTTCTGTTTCCAGGAAAATTGTTGATATAGGTGACTTTTACATAATGTCAGCAGACCAACGAAGTTGCGTGAGCGGGACAGAGAAAGTAAAATTGTTTCAACTCTTGAAGTAGGCGATCCAATGGAACTGCTGTCCAAGGAAACTTACTGTTAACGTTGGTGAATGGCGGTTTTTTCTGTTTAACGGTTAGGGTTGTTGTCATTTTCAGAAAAGCCACAACCTAAGTTTGAGGTTTTGGTAGTTCCCGAAGTGATAAATAGTTTTTCTTTTCAGTATATGTGTTTTCGGGACTTGCTCCTAACACACTATCAACTCCTTATTTAAATAAAGGTAAAACCCATAAGAACTGATTTTTTTTTGTATTTCATTAAATAAGAAAGTCCAAGAATCTCCATAAATGCTTTTATGTATTAAGAACAAAAATAGTTGAACTCGCTAAGAAAAAATCCCAAAAACAAGGTGTGCAAGTAGTGAATCAAGCGGGATTTTATTGCTTCGTTCACTACTTGCACATCTTATTTTTGAGATTTTCCCTTGGGGATATTTTTTTGAAGAAATTTTGTCTTGAGGATTTTGTCTTCACTGAATTTTAACTTGGGGATTTTGTCTTTGGGGATTTTTATTGGGGTATTATCGACTTAGGGCAAACATCACTAACGGTTTTTTTACTACCGGAAAAGTAGTAATTTTAATTTTAATTTTAATTTTTGTAATCCTATCTCTCAGTGGCTTATGAAGCATTGAACAAATTTTTATATTTAAAGCAGAATGGTAATTTAACGGTTCTTACCAACTGTCAACTATCAAAATTCTTAGCCTGACGTCAGATTTAAATAATGCAACCAGAAAAATATATGGTTTTTTTCGAGTTTTCGATCTAAAACTTTATAGGAAACTTTCAGCTGTTTACATTTGCAAATTTCATACAGAATTATTTTCAGCCTAAACATATTTCAAAACTGCACTAAAATAAGTTCTTATCCCTTGGGATTATTTTTTTAATATTTTGGGCCTATCTTCTTGAAATTTTGAAGAAATCAGAAATCATATGAAATGAAAAAAACATAAACTTGACTCAGTTCCTAACTTGAATACTTTTTTTAAAATTTTGAAATTTGGGATCATTGCTCTGACCTAAATTGTGAAGTCCCATTTGAAGTAGAACAAAATAGGCATTACCACTGATTTCAGCATTCCCAAATCATTAAGTGCCCCAAATTTCATTAATTTGTTTATTAAAAATTGGTATGGAAAATGATTTTTGCCGCCAAAATTCAATAAACGGACCACTGTGTGTCACTTGGACGCCATTTGTAGTCCAGTCCTTATTTACCTTATTTTTAATTGTATGTAATTTATTTTTGAAATACCAAGGATGTAATTTAGCTTGGGAGTCATTGTTGTATTCTTGTTGCTTGGACGCCATTTTCAAAAATAGCTCCCAATCTGTGGAAATGGTGAGTTAAAAATTAAATTTCGTAAGTTACTTCGAAAATTTCCATGATCAAAATATGTATATATGATCGGTTTATGTCTTAAAAGAAAGGTAGATGCACCATCGGGTAAAATTTCAGTGTTGCCAATTTTAAGGAGCCTTTTTATGTCAAAGTGTAGGGTATCCAGTTTTTTGCTTATTTTTAACATTTTCCCAACGTGCGTTTGGCATCTGGAAGCATTTTCGTAACTTTTCTCACGTTATAAATAGTAAAAATCACCAAAAAAGTGGAAATCCAACGCATCAAAAACAATATTTCCAAAAAGTGGCAACCTGAAATTTAAACCGAACGTGCTTAATGCAACACCTTTATTTTTAGCACTGACCGTTATTTTTCCAAGCCACGTTTGGAGTCGGGAGGAGTTCCCGCATTTTTGTTTACGTTATAATTAAAAAGATATCAAAAAACCGAAAAGAAAAATAGAAAAATGGCAACACTGAAATTTTTGCCGAAGGTGCTTCTACTCAACACCTTTCTTTTGAGCCATAAATCATTATTTTGACAATTTTCCAAGTAATTTAGGAGTTTTTTTTTTAATATTTGTCAATGGCACAGATTGGTGCCATTTTTGAAAATGGTGTACAAGCAACAGGTTTACAACAATGACTCCCAAGCTAAATTTAATTTTTAATCCAGTCATAAAACAAGGTCCCCGTCAAAAAACGCACGTGCTTCAACTTCAGTTTCCTGACCAGACTATTAAGAAAGTAAATATTCTAAGTTTTCGTCTCCAGTTGTGGGGTTGGGTACGGGAGCCCGTTTTTGAGAATCCTGTTTTTTAAAATCCCGCCTTTAAAATCCCGTTTTTCTTTATACCATTTTTTAAAATCCCGCTTTTTTAAAATCTTGCTTTTAAAATCCCAATTTTCAAAATACCGTTTTTTTAATTCCCATTTTTATAACCCCGCTTTTCGAATCAACACAAGGTGTTTTATTTTAAAAATCGCGCGATTTTTAAAATAAAACACCTTGTGTTGATTCGAAAAGTGGATCTAAATATATACTGCAGCCAAATACTCTGGATGGTGGGGTGACATAAAGTGTAAAGGACATTATGTTCATGGGCGTCAAGTCTTAAGAAAAGAGAAAAAAAGCAAACAAATATTTGATCAACAATTTTTATTGATTAACGAAAACAACAAAGCAATAAATAAAGAACATAAAACATAACAAAAAAGTGATTTCAAAAAAGAACATATATTTTACAAATAAGAAGAGACTACACTAAAGTTTAATATTGTGAGCTATACGGCGCTGGAAATCCGTTTTACTTATTGCTTTTCTATTTTTCATAATTATTGATATTGCTCTTGATTTTTAAATATTAGTTTTTTGAAAAATTTGTCTTCTCCATTTTTTATTTTGTCTCTATCTGATTTAACAACAATATTTTCTCATTTTATATCTTCAATGAGTTTATATAAACCTACACTTTTGCGTCCAACTTATACCTTTAATCTTCGATGCCATGCTTCAGCATTATTTTGAGTTCGTGGAAACTGTTGTATTGCACTGTCTGAAACAGACCAAAAGTCAGGAGAGTATTGAATAACTCTACTCCCATTACGAATATAGCTTATTTTGAACCCCTCAGCAAATGTTAATGCATCTTCGTCATCATTCAAGTAATCTTGCAATGCGTCAAAATAGGAAGAGACCTCTTCGGGTGGTACAAACGCCAAACTCTTAATCATAATCATATAGGAGTACAATACCTAGTGAGTTATACATATGTATCTAATTACGAAACGGGCTAAGCGAGATTAAACGGGATTTTAAGAAGCGGGCTTTACAGAGACGGAATTTTATTTAAGCGGGATTATTAAAAGCGGGATTTCAAAGCAACAGTTTTTTCGAAACGGGATTTTAAACATTTTTTTTTCGGGATTTTAAGAAACGGGATTTTGAAATACGGGCTTCCGTTACGCTCCCCCAGTTGTGTTGGTTTCATATATTAAACACAAAACATAAAAAAGAATTCGTATTCCCGTGCATACAAAAATAAATGGATTTTATTATCTTTTATAATAAGGCTTTTAACACAACTTTATTAATAATGTGTATCCCAATATTCAAAAGCATTCACAAGCTTTTTCTTTAAAGATTGTGCTCTCCTAATCGGTTTTTTTTAGACATTCGATAACTTATATACAACAGCGAAAATGAATCAAAAAGACACGATAAGAAAATCACAAAACATTTGTCCAACGGCTACTTAACGACAACATCCCACAACTTAAAATATCAAAAATTATGAAACCCATAAAGACTATAATAATAACAATTATTATTATTCACATTGCCAAATTTTTCATCTTGATACGAGCATCAGTAAAGAACGAAAAGTGGAAGTCTCGATGAGATAACAGTTATCGAGGTAGGTACATATACCCACTTCTCTGATATTGACACTCAATGTCCTCGTTTGGGAGGTTAATGCCTAGAATTTTGTTCCCTGTCAACAGCGGATAGCTGATGGTAATAAAGAAAACGATTAAAAACAGTGCCAGGAAAATGAGATCGTTGCGTTAGATTATTGGATCCCCTATAATAAGAAAATACGACAAGCAGTTTTCCTAAATAAAATTATTCTTATGCCAAGAGTCTACAGGAAAGCAAGCTAAGCCATCACAATTCAAGATAAAACACCTTCCTTGAGAATAAGTTAGTAAAATAAAAATAACAGCAACAAAAAAGAAGAATTTTTACCACACAACGGTAAACAAGAGGAAGAAGCCAGCGGAGAGATGATATTGCTATAATTAGTTTGGACCACCTTCGCGAAGGACCAGGACCAGAGGGCTCTTAATTTATATTATTTGCCAGTAAAATTGCAAGGTTTATTTTAAAACAGGAATTTAATTATATTAATTTTGAAGGAAATGAGATGGAAGCCCAACTTGCTTATAAATTACTAGACAGAGGGTTGAAAATGTTGAATTAATTTAGTGCTGGTTAGGTGTTGGGTTCACAGGATTGTAAATAACATTTTTTAGCATACCTGCCTTCCCAAAGCAAAGATAATATATCGAGATTAAAAGCAGACTCTCTTAATTTTTTTATTTTAATTATCCTTTAATTTTATGAAAGAGTTTTTTGAATGGTACTAAGATTGCGGTGGGAAGAAAGAAATTACATCAAAGGTGCAAGTACATACTTGTGTTCCTATGGTAAGCCGAGAACAATATTTACGAAAATTTTACTTAAACTACGTTAACAAGAGTTTTGCTGCACACAGGGATTCCTACTGTGAAGTTCCCAAACTCTTCAACATTGCTGCTTCTATGTACAATGTTCAGAATTTTGTCTAACATTCTGGCACAACTTGCACTCAATGGCAAGAATGAGAAAGTTCGTTTTACAACCTGTGCATTGATGAGGGAGTTCTGTGGATTGAAGACCAGAATGATAAGATTGAACCTGCATCTAAAGGGTGTTTCTTTTAAAGGTGTAGAACTTGGAAATGGAATAAAACAAAGATGATTTTTTTAAATTGACGTAAAATTTACTTTGTTGGAAAGATAATCTTCTGGCATTATAATTTAAATATGATTTCTGGCATATGCCCGCCACGGCTGGATCGGATGTAGTCTAATCTGGAGGTCCAATTTTCGATGACTTCTTCCAAAATTTGTGGGCGCAAATCGGCAGTAACGTGGCCAATGTTGTCCTCCAAGTGGTCAATCGTTTCGGGCTTATCGGCGTAGACTAGCGACTTCACATATCCCTACAGAAAATAGTCAAGCGGCGTTAAATCATACGATCTTGGATGCCAATTCAAGGGTCCGTAACGTGAAACTATGCGGTTACCAAATCTTTCCTTCAATAAATCGATTGTGCCATGAGCTGTGGGACATGTTGTGCCGTCTTGTTGAAACCACAGCTCCTGCACATCATGGTTGTTCAATTGATGGACGAAAAAGTCAGTATAGTAATGGCTCTTTAGCGGTCACCATTGACTATAACGTTCTGGTCAGCATTGTTTTTAAGGAAGTACGGACTAATTATTCCATCAACCCATAAAGCATACCAAGCAGTCAGTTTTTGTGGATGTTACTCAACATACACTTGAGGCCTATCATCACTCCAAATACGGCAGCTTTGTTTAATGACGTATCCATTCAACCAAAAGTAAATTTCATCGCTAAACAAAATTCGCCCGATACGTATTTCGTATTTCAAACAGAACCATGATTTTTAAAATAAATTTACAAAATTTGGAAGCGTTGTTCAGGCGTCAGTCTATTCATGCTGAAATGCAAAACCAAAGTAGTTTGCTTTTCGCTTTTGTGGCTAGGTCGGTGTCGCTGTACAGCCCATACAGTTCGCTTTTTTATCTTCTTCTCCATTCCCCATCTATACATACGGGACCAAAAATCACCCGAAAAATTTTCCTCTCAAAAAAGCCTTACGCTTTCTCATCCACCGTTAGCAGTCTCTTTGCACCATACATCAGGACCGGGATGATAAGCGTCTTATACAGGGATAGTTTAGTTGCTCGAGAGAGCGCTTTGCTTCTCAATTGCCTTCTTAGCTCAAAGAAACAGCGATTGGAAAGAGTAGTTCGTCGTTTGATCTCAGCAGTGGTATCATTCGCTGAGTTTGTAGCAGATCCTAGGTAGACACCTCAAAATTATAGCTGTCTAAAGCCACGTTCTGTCCGAGACGTCGATGTTGGGTGTCCTTTCTCTTTGACAGCATATATTTCGTTTTGCTTTCATTCACCGTTAAACCCATCTTCTTGGCTTCCTTCTCAATGCTCACAAAAGCACCACTGACATCACGCTTTGTTCGTCCTATTATGTCAATGTCATCCGCTCAAGCGAGTAATTGCACGGACTTTTGAAAGATTGTGCCTCTAGTGTTGACGTGAGAGTTTTGCACTATTCTTTCAAGAACGATGTTGAAGAAGTCGCATGACAGCGCGTCGCCTTGCCTAAAACCTTTCTTGACATCAAAGGTGTCGATGAGGTCTTTGCCGACCTTGATGGAGCAGCGTGCATTCTCCATCGTCATCCTGCACAAACGCACGAGTTTGGCATGGATGCCAAAACTAGACATTGCTCTATATAGCTCGTCTCTATAGATGCTGTCATACGCGGCCTTGAAATCGATGAAAACTTCGTGGGTATCGATTTAAAACTCCTGGGTTTTTTTCCTAGATCTGCCGTAGTGCGAATATTTGGTCGATGGTGGACTTTCCTGGCCTAAGGCCACACTGATATGGACCTATAGGGTTGTTGACGAATGGCTTCAGGCGTTCACAAAGTACGGCAGAGAAGATCTTGTAGGCGATATTAAGAATACTGATGCCTATGTAGATAGTGCAAGTCCAGAGGATCGCCTTTCTTGAGGATCGGGCAAACAATGCTGAGGTTCCATTCATCGGGCATGCTTTCCTCCGACCCTTATTTACAGATGAGCTGGTGCATATTCTTAATCAATTCATTGCCAGCCGCTTTGAATAGCTCAGCTGCACGGCCATCAGCTCTAGAAGCTTTATTGGACTTAAGTATAGATATAGCTATCTTTACTTCGTCGAGATCGGGTGGATGGAATTGTTGACCTACGTCCTCCAGATTGAATGGTGTAATCTGCATGTTATCGGAATTCGGTTCGTCATCGCCGTTATACAGTTTGCAGAAATGATTTTTCCATATCCTCAGCACCGACTGCGATTCTACTACGGTGTACCCCTGATCATCCTTGCAGGCTTCGGTTCGGGCCTTATAACCCTGGGAGGTTCTTTTTACTTTTTGGTAGAACTTCCATACTTCATTCCTGCAATGGCATCTCTCTATTTTTTCGATCTCACGCGCTTCTCATGCTCTTTATTTTTCCTTCTTAGAAGCTTGTGTTCTCTCCTCTTCTGCGCGTAGAGCTCGCGAGCAGCTCTGGTCCTTCTATGCAGCACCGCTTTGTATGCCTGTTGTTTGGTTGCATGTACTTGCTGGCATTCTTCGTCGAACCAGGGGTTTCGATGTGGTAGTGGTGCGAGACCCAGCACATCAGAGGTGGCATCTCTGATGGCTTCCTGGCAGTGTCTCCACTGGTTCTCGATATTTGCAGTTTATTTATTTATTTATTTCGTCTATAAGTACAAACTACTTTCTTAGACATACGTAGGTACATAATATGTATAAAGGAATTCTAATGCTTAAAACTAATAATATAAAAATTAACTAACCAATTTAATCAATTACAATAGAATTCATAATAGTTTTTTTGAATACATCTTTTGAACATTTGGCGGCAAAGGACTATTTAAGAGGGCTCGAGAGACTCGATAGGAAAAAGACCTGGCGATTTCTTTCGACTGTAGCCGTCCGACGTCGAACTTCCTCACAGTATTTCCCTATTTTGGCTTTGTTCTGGATATTCATAATCCATAGCATTACCTTGGCTACAACGAGGTAGTGGTGCAAATCAACGTTGGCTCCTCGGAACGTTCGGACGTTCTTGATAATAGAGGAGTGCCTTGCGTCGATCGCAATGTGGCCAATCTGGTTGGCGATTAATTGACGAGAAATTCACCATGTCCCCTCGTGTATATCGAAATGCGGGAACTGCGTACGTCCCACAACGTTTCGCCCCGCAGCATTACCTGAGTCCGCGTTATCGGAGGTGTTGTCGTGCAGGCTGTATCTTCCGATTGTGCCACCAAAGACGTCTTCTCTTCCTAGTTCGGCATTAAAATCACCCAAGACAATTTTAATGTCATAGCTAGGGCATTGTTCATATGTCTTGTCCAGGAGCTCGTAGAACTCATCCTTGGTGTCATCATCTTTCTCCTCTATGGGGGCATCCACGAATATGAGGCTAATGTTGGCGGATTTAGCCTTTATGCGAATTGTCGTGAGGCGCTCGTTCACATACTTGAAACTCAAGACTTCTTGCCTAAGTCTACCTCCAACGACGAATCCAAATCCAAAGAGACGCAGCCCTTGTGGTCGGTAACAGTCACCGTAGTAGATGTCGCAGTCTTTCAGTTTTCTTTTTCCCGCCCCATCCCATCGCACTTCTTTGGATGGTGGTGATATCTGCTTTGTAGCAGTCTAAGGCTTCCGCTACATGATTCCATCTGTAGAATTCTTCCCAGGGTTCCCAGATTGAGGGGAAAAGCACCACTTGGCTGATTTTATAATAAAAAAGGGGAAATCGAGGGACAAGCTTAAAAAAGGGGAAAAAAATCATAAAGGACAAACTTATTAAATGAAGCATTTTAAATACATCTTTTATAAAAATTAAATATTCAAACGTATTCTCATTATAGAATATTTTCAAACTTCATTCAAAAAGAAAAAGTTCAATCTAAACATTCTCTTCTAAATTTTAATCTCGCAAGTTAATAACCCATGTAATGTCCCATTTACATGTTTTGAGTTTCTGAAGGTTTTCCTTCGTTAAGAAAGTAAAATCCAGAAATAGATATTTGAAGCATTGGGAATTATTGCTTGAATCAAAGACTTGCTATGTCAGGAGGAAAAAGAAATTGCAGCATCAACTTCAGCTGTTCGAGCATATTGTAAATGAAGATATTAAGTTGGTTTTTAACTATTTTTACTTGCGATATAGGTACTATAGGGCAAGTTTTGGATTCGTGCAAAAAAAAAATTTCGAGATAACAATCAAACATGTAATTACGATGATAGAGAACACGAAAAAAGTGGGTGGCAAAATTCTGTCTGTCTGTCTGTCTGTCCGTACCTCAACCTATAGCCTAAACCACTGAAGCGATTTTCTTCAAATTTTGAACTTAAGGGTTTTTTGTAACTCTCCAGAGGGGAAATTGAAATTTTTTTTTTAGCTCAAAAAATAACGGTACTTCCCATACAACCGTTAAGGAAAAGCTTATTTATCTCAAAAACGGCTCCAACGATTTTGATAAAAAAAATCAGTGTATTATTGTAGACATGGTGTAAATTTCAGTTAGAAAAAAAATCACTAAAAACATTTGTTAACGGTACCTGCCATATAACGGTTTTTTTGATTTTTGATTTCCTCATTAACCACTCATCCGATTTCAAATAAATTTTTTGCACAAAAGCTTTGTTAGAATATAAATAATACTGCATACCAAAATTTTTGAAAAAATAAATTTTGGATTTTTAAAAAAAGATTCAAAATTTTTTTTTCAAAATTCAATATTTCAAAAACGGGTTGATGAAAAATTTTGAAATTTCAGTTTTAAATGTATATTAATAAATACTCAAAATTGGCATACCAATTTTTTTTTTGAAAAATGTAAAAAAAAATTTTATATATAAAAAATTAGTTTTTAAGAAAACGGCTCCAACGATTTTTAATTTTTTTTTTTTGCATATATTCATATTTTTTCAAGTAATCAAATGGCATACTTTTTTTTGAGCTATAAGTTATTTAATAGGCTGTTTATACAATTAAAAGAACGATTTTAATGTTTTTTATACTTTTTCTATAATTACTTGAATATTTTTTAAAGTTCTTAAGCCCCACACAACTTGAACATAAGAGCAAGTACGTGCGATCCAGTCGTGCATTTTATTTATAATAGGCGTGTTTTACTATCATCGGGATCTGGATCTGGATTAAGTTTTACACGTAATACAAAAACAAAATAATTGGAAATTTTCTAAAATTGTTTTTGTAACACGTGTTAAAAGAAGATCCAGATCCCGATGATAAAAAAACACGCCTAATAAAGGAAATTATTTCTAGTAGGTACCTACATAAATACAGTGTACAAATATTACTAATTTTTCTATGTTATTTCAAGGTTATTACTAAAATTAAAACTGTTAAGAAATATACAATTTTAATATTGTTTTTATGCATATTCATGAAAATTTTATTTGGGGGAAAAAAGGGGGAATTTTTTTGGAGATTAGGGGAACAAAACTGGGTTTGCTGATAAATACAGGGGAAAAAGGTTATGAAAGTCTGGGGACACTGATTCTTCCGCTGCCGCCTAGATAAAGGAGAATTGCCTTAGTGGGAATACTCCTGAAAACTATACCATGTTCGCAAAAATCGCTTTTCCTTATGGGGGTCCAAAAGCAATTCCATTAAATTTGAAATTAAAATGTGCCATACAAATTTTTTGTAATTTTATTAATTTGTTCGTTTCGTTTGCAGTTCAGTTGAAAGTTCTATAGAAATTCTTTTTAATTATGCGGTGGCATGTTGTATATTACTCTGCTATACTAGTGTAATATGTGAAAATGAACGCTCAACATTACCTACCCGGAACTAAATTACCCTTGAATTCACTTTTTATGCAGGTAACTGATTAGCTTTCCAAATTAACTAATTTCCTAAAAAAAAAAACATTGCTAGCCACAACCAATTACGGACGTTGCCCATCTAACTTACCTTAGCCCAATTCCCTGGCCAGCTGAATAATAACAAGGTCCTGTTTTTTACTTTCATTTCACATGGAACATGAAAAAAAAACAAATTTTTCCAGTAGGCATGAGTACCTGCAGCTGTACCTAATACCTATGAGTCCTCACATAAAAACAAAAAAAATAACGTAATTTTGTAGTCTGAGCAATTTGGCTTGTATTTTGTATTCGGACCACGAATGCACAACCTAAATGATTTTTTTTTTTTAAGCTGGACAGAGATTTAACTTTTTTATTGCAAGATTGCAACACACAAATGCTAATTCAAATGACGTTGGTACTAACGATGAAAAACTTCTATACCGCATGGACAACAACGTTTAGATTGTTAACCTTTATTTTAACCTTAAGGATAGTCTAACTATATACGTCCCTACAGCCTGCAGGCATTTGCGATGGGAACTTACGAAGTTTTTTTTTAATGAAGGTAAATTGACTGTTTTATCGGCATACACTATAAAACATACCTTCTTTACTCAGATAATTAATTAAAGACTGCAAGAAAATTAAGATATACATTTTTCTTGGGAGGAATTACTAAGTTCACTTTGTGAAAATGAACACATTCAAGGAGAAATGACCATAAGAAAAACTTGATCTTATTTTGTTTTGAATCTCTGACGTTTATCGATATTTAAGACTGGAATCTTTAAGAAAATATGAAATATTCAGATGAGTGTCATGTATAAAAAAAGCAACTTTGACGAATCGAAAAATGAGCTAGTGGATATTTTGCCATTAATTAGTCGTTAATAAGATGTGATAATTTCGAATTTGTCGTTCATTGTTTTCTATGTTTTTTTGGGTACTTTGCTTACTTGATATCAATTTAGCAAAGCAATTATCACAGATCGAAAAATAGGTAGGTGGATTTCGTTAATTAGTCGATTTTGTCGTTCTATGTTTTCCATGTTTTTTTTGGAAAAGTGGTACAAACTTATAAAACTCAAAATTTTATTCATTAGTAATTTGCCGTTGATGAGTTGTTAATTAGTTGTTAATTAGTTGTGATGAACTCAATTTTTTCGTGCGATATTTTCTATGTATTTTTGTGTGATTTATTTTCTACGAGCATCAAGTTGAAAAAGCAACTTTCACAAATCGAAAAATGGGTAGGTGGATAATTTGCCGTTAATTAGTCGTTAATGACAATTTCGAATTTTTCGTTCAATGTTTTCTATGTTTTTTGGGTGCTTTGCTAACTTGAAACAACTCGAAAACCGTGAAAAACTTCTTATACTTAATGTTTTAAGGCTTAATAATTTGCCATTAATTGGTCAATATTTAGTTTTGAAAAATTGAGTTTAATCGTGCAATGTTTTCTACGATTTTTTTTTTAATTCTTTGTTAGCTCAAGTTAGCAAAGCACCACCTTCAAAAGAGATTAAAATTGCTGATACTGAACTGTTTATGGCTTAATAATTTGCCACTAACTAGTCTTCAATTAATTGGGACAAGTTATCAAAGTACCCAAAAAAAAACCTAGAAAACATTGAACGACAACCCATATTTCGATTTTTGAAAATTGATTTGGTAACCTGACGCTAGTAGAAAACAAATCACCCAAAATTGCATAGAAAACATCGCATGATAAAATTGAAATATTCACAACTAATTAACCACTAATTAATAGCAAATTTTTAGGGAATAAAATATTAAGTTTTCAAAGTTCTTACCATTTTTCGAAAAAAAACATAGTTAACATAGAACGACAAACTCAAAATCATCACAAATAATTAACGGCTAGTTAATGGTAAATTATTGAACCATAAACCATTGCACGACAAATTCAGAACAGTCACAACTAATTGAAGACTAGTTAGTGGTAAACTATTAAGCCATAAACAGTTCGGTGTCAGCAATTTGAATCCCTTTTGAAGGTGGTGCTTTGCAAACTTGATATGAAGCTAATGAAATTGAATTCAATTTTTGGATTATTAAGGACTAAGCCATAAGCATTAAGCATAAGAAGGTTTTCACGCTTTTCGAGCTGTGTCAAGTAAGTAAAGCACCCAAAAAAACATATAAAACATTGAATGAAAAATTCGAAATTTTCACAACTTATTAACGACCAGTGGCGGATCCAGAAGGGGGCTATGGGGCTGAAGCCCCCCCCCCACGGCTGATTTAGAAGAGAGTTAGATAAACAAAACTAAGATTGTGGCTATAAAATTTACATGGGAGCTGTGTTTTTCCAAGCCCTAGGAAAACTGAACCATATTATATGCAAGCTGTGTTTTTTTTCGAAGCCCCAAGGGAATTGGATAAAAAATAACGATTATATAAAACATAAAATATACATATATAGGCGTATATAGGTGATTCCGTCCCAACTGTGATTCTTTGTGTCCAGTCCTTTTTTTGTTATTTTATGTAAAATGTTCGCAAATATTTTTGGTTTTAATTTAGACTAAGAGCCCACAGCAGATTTTGGGTGTGAACGATAGCAAAAAAAGAAGTATAGGCGTCGAAAGCTCTATTAAAGACTATTATTTTTAATTCTTTGTTAGCTCAAGTTAGCAAAGCACCACCTTCAAAAGAGATTAAAATTGCTGATACTGAACTGTTTATGGCTTAATAATTTGCCACTAACTAGTCTTCAATTAATTGGGACAAGTTATCAAAGTACCCAAAAAAAAACCTAGAAAACATTGAACGACAACCCATATTTCGATTTTTGAAAATTGATTTGGTAACCTGACGCTAGTAGAAAACAAATCACCCAAAATTGCATAGAAAACATCGCATGATAAAATTGAAATATTCACAACTAATTAACCACTAATTAATAGCAAATTTTTAGGGAATAAAATATTAAGTTTTCAAAGTTCTTACCATTTTTCGAAAAAAAACATAGTTAACATAGAACGACAAACTCAAAATCATCACAAATAATTAACGGCTAGTTAATGGTAAATTATTGAACCATAAACCATTGCACGACAAATTCAGAACAGTCACAACTAATTGAAGACTAGTTAGTGGTAAACTATTAAGCCATAAACAGTTCGGTGTCAGCAATTTGAATCCCTTTTGAAGGTGGTGCTTTGCAAACTTGATATGAAGCTAATGAAATTGAATTCAATTTTTGGATTATTAAGGACTAAGCCATAAGCATTAAGCATAAGAAGGTTTTCACGCTTTTCGAGCTGTGTCAAGTAAGTAAAGCACCCAAAAAAACATATAAAACATTGAATGAAAAATTCGAAATTTTCACAACTTATTAACGACCAGTGGCGGATCCAGAAGGGGGCTATGGGGCTGAAGCCCCCCCCCCCACGGCTGATTTAGAAGAGAGTTAGATAAACAAAACTAAGATTGTGGCTATAAAATTTACATGGGAGCTGTGTTTTTCCAAGCCCTAGGAAAACTGAACCATATTATATGCAAGCTGTGTTTTTTTTCGAAGCCCCAAGGGAATTGGATAAAAAATAACGATTATATAAAACATAAAATATACATATATAGGCGTATATAGGTGATTCCGTCCCAACTGTGATTCTTTGTGTCCAGTCCTTTTTTTGTTATTTTATGTAAAATGTTCGCAAATATTTTTGGTTTTAATTTAGACTAAGAGCCCACAGCAGATTTTGGGTGTGAACGATAGCAAAAAAAGAAGTATAGGCGTCGAAAGCTCTATTAAAGACTATTAAAAAAATCAAAGTCTTGCAGTCCAAAACTGGGGCCTTTGCGAGAAACAGTGCATCGAAAAAAAATAATGAATGCAACTTCGACGATAATCGTGTTTGCCAAAATCTGAGACCATTTGAGTGTATAGTTCGCTATACCGGACCGTTTAAAAAATTCAAAATTCTAAGTGAAAAACGGTTTTTTTAAACAGTCTGGCAGGGCGAACTAATCACTCAAATGATCTCAAATTCCGTGATATGGGATCCGCGGAGCTTATTTAGGGAGGGGTCAAAACCAATTTCGGCTAACACTGGGGCAAAGGCCCCAGTTGTGGACTGCAAGACTTTGATTTTTTTAATAGTCCTTAATGGAGCTTTCGACGCCTATACTTCTTTTTTTGCTATCGTTCACACCCAAAATCTGCTGTGGGCTCTCGGTCTAATTGTGTAAACGGCTATTTACTACAATTTACATTCGATATCATGACCAAATTTGCCACTTCTACCACATGGCTTGGAAAAGTGTAGTAAAAATGTCAGTACCGTAGCATGTCCGTTCCTTGTTTTTCCGATTAAATCTACTTTTTTCTAATCAAATACTTCATTGCATAGAAATGTTGTCCTTAGAAAAGTTTGAGTGCAATACTTGCTTGACAAAATAATGCAAAAATTAAGTCAGAATACTTATTGCTGAATAAAATAATCACGAATGAATGTTGTCCGAGGTTTTGGTTTTATTTTTGAATTAAAAAGATTTCCCGCTCAACCGCCATTTTGTTTTAGTTTTAACACGTATGTGTCGTTGTTTTCTAAAAAATACACTATCTATGTATAGTTAACAACAACAGTCATTTTATTTTGTGTACGCTGAAGTGCAGTTCTGTCGAGTGCGGTTGTACCTTTAATTGGAAAGGAAGAAGTCGGCATTTACACGACCTGATTTTTCCAGTGCGATTTTTGTTTTTTATTGGGGAAAGTTAATGTATTACCATTGGCGTAGGAAGGAATTTTTTCTAAGGTGGGCAACCAGTCCAAACCAAACCTTATCATTAAATAATTTTTCGGTGCAAATGATTCCTCAATAACTATGTATTTATTTGGGCTTGAGCATTTAATTAATTCCCGAATTTGTTCAAAAGAGATCTAATGAATGAAGCCGACAACGACGTCAACAGTAAAGCAAATTAACAGCCATAAGAAGTGCTACCAAACTCAACTCTGCAACAATGTCTTACGATGCATCTATATTAAAAATGAATGGTTTTTGGTAAAATAAGTTCTCAACCAAGTTTTTATCCGCCGCACTGCCGATAAACTTCTTTCACAATTGGTGCAACTAACCGGAAGCGGTAATGCGGCCATTTGCAGTATATATTTACATTTGAAAATTTCCAATATGTTTATTTTTAATTGTCAAGGTTTATTTCATAGCTCTTTAATTCGAACATATTTTTTCATAATCTAGACTTCGGCATTCAGTGCTATATTGAATTCATTTTAAAACATCTTTAAAGTTATTGATAAAATTTGTCTGCAGTAGGTACTCATATATAATTTGACGAAGGCGACTAATGAATGGGCCAATAGAATATTTTCAAACCGCCGTTATCCATCACCTTAGTCGAAAAAGGAGTTTTACGGTCGTATTTGTAAACTTTGATAGCTTTCCTACTCCAAAAAGTTCTTTAAAAACTTTGTTCACCCTTGTCCTAAAGTTATCTTACTTGGACAACGGCATCGGTGTGGGTTCGATTCCCAGCCATGCCACCTAAAAACAGAAATGTTTTATCCGAGGTACTGCCTCTTGCGAGGAACTAACAAATCCTCCAAGAGTATACTTGTCATGAAAAAGTGCTTCTCACTTAGCCGTTCGGACTCGGCAAAAAACTGTAGGTCCCCTCCATTCATGCCAACAACACGCACACAGGAATGGTTGAGAGTTGTAAGTCACTAGGCCCTGGTTCTCCATGAGCTGTTGCGCCACCCAATTTATATTTATTTATTTATCGGTTTTCTAATATTTGACGAACTTTGCATTTTATTTTATTAAACAAAACATATTTCCAACTATTAAGAACTTTTAGAAACTGTCTAACTACTCAACCGTCAAATAAATTTAAATTCAGAGTATAAACATTATTTAATTTTTTTTTTCTTTAAACAGAGCCTGTCTTTTGAGTCATTTATTGAAAAGAAAAATAATTTTTTCCACTAAAACTTTGATCGCATTTTGAAAATAAACTTCAAAATATGAATACTAGACCATTAAAAACAAATCAAAGCTGCATTAAAAAAATAAAAAAAACTTGATTAAACAATCTACCTGGGTACAAATTATAATATTTATTCTCCAACAATCTTCAGTTTCGATATGGAATGCCAAATCAAGTGTATTGCTTTCGCCACAACTGTTGCTGGAAAGTAAATTTGTTTTTCCTGACGACTCCTTTTTGATACTCGTAGGTTTAAAAGGAATCTCATCTTATGTGAAAATTTTTCTATTTCAAACCAAATTCTAAAATCATTCCTTAATGCTTCAAAGGTATGGACTGTACTGTCTGTAGAGTGTAGGTACTAGCACAGAAAAAGTGTATTTTGATCCAAATGTCACCCAATTGCCCTAAAATCATCTTTTTCCGGAACAGTAAAAAAAACTAAAAATTTCTGATTTTGTAGAGGTTTTTTAATTCATCCACATTTTACTGTTCCGCAGGCAATAAGTAGAAGCAACTTGGTTTAGATTTTTTTATAAAATTCTAATTATTGGTTTTGATTTGTCTGTTACAGAGCAAATACTACGTTAAGTCTGAGTCGATATCTAGAAATTAATAATCCAGAAAGCAAAAATCTCTAAAGTAAAAATCTCGAAAAATAAAATCTCGAAAACAAAAATCTAGAAAGCATAATCTCGAATTACAAAAATCTAGAAAAAAAAATCTCGAATGTAAAAAATCTAGAATAAATAATAATTTTTGAGACAATGGTTATAATTCGCGCGCGCGAATTAATACTAATTCTAGACTTAGAATGTCTGTCTATCTAACAGAAGTTACAATTTTGAGCCCTGCAAACAACTGGAAATTTTAGAATGATATTTACCAACTTAAGTGATTGTTTTTAAATAAGTTTTTGATTCTGTTTTGTTATATGTTTTAAGGCTTTATTTTTGTTGAGGCTATGACGACTCGGTGACGGGTATAAGAAAACGACTGACTGAGGTGGATCAAAAGTACCTTGAGTGGCCTGGTTCTCTGGTTCAAATGTTTTAAATTCTCTGCTTGGGTTCCTCATACCGCTAAGGAAACTCTGTTGCTCCGTTAAGGTTATGTATTATGTTCAATCGTCAGGCCGGCACGTAGGGGAACAATTTTCTTAGACTGCAGTTTACTTTTGCACTGTCACGCTCAAAACAAAGTTTACCTAAAAATGTGCCATTCCCACTGCCAAACTTAAAACCGAAAAAAACTCGACACTCTGTGAGAATGTCAGACTGTTGGCATGTCTCGAGTCACTGCTATTCTGCCGTGTTAAGAAGAAAAAACGTAAGTGTATTTTTGACATTTCGAGATAAACACGTTTTTCTGTTATAATCTCTATCTTTTTTGTTTTGCTGTTCAGTGTTTTTCTGTCGTTTTTACAATTAAATCATTTTTTTTTGTCTTGATTATTTATCAGATGTACAAATGCTTGTATGGTAGTCATTTTTTTTCTAAAATTGAGTGCTAAAACGTCAATTTTTCCTAAAAAAAAAGCATGGTTCTTTGAACGAACGTCATTTTCTTAAGCGTTTTAAGCCATTACAAAAGCAAGTAAGGGCTTTTATTTTGAAAGAATAAAATAGTAAACATATCAAAGATGTCAAAACTGGCCCTTACTCAAAACAGCCAAAAAGTCAGTTACGTTTTTTACTCTTAACACGGCAGTATTAGTTTTTAATTCTATATAGGTACTAGCTTATATTGTTATTTATTTTTTTGATATATTTTTCATGTTATACCTATTGTTATGAAATATAATTTGTTGCATTCCATTTGTTAAATTTTGTTTTACCTTTGTTTTGCCCAGAAAAGTCAATAATTGGATAAACTGATCATAAAATGAGTGTTATAGAAAGAGACTTAACATTTACAATAACTTAAAAAAAACATCTCGAATGTTGTTTTTATTTTTCGAGATTTTTCGAGATTATGCCTTTCGTGATTTTTGTAAATTCTAGATTTTTGTGCGTTCGAGATTTTTGCATTCTAGATTTTAATTTTTTTATTTCGAGATTTTTTGCATTCGAGATTTTTGTCATTCGAGATAACGGGGCATATGCATAAAAAATGAACTACTTACTACCAGTAGAAGGTTAAAGTAAATACTGGTACTACTAGTAGAAGCTGAAACTTATAGTATTTACTGTGTTTGGTATGCATAAAATAAAGTTTATACTAGTAACCACATACTAGTAGTAAATACTGAATTCATCCAAGTAAATACAACTGATTCACCCAAAATCGGTAGTATATACTGAATAAATGTGTTTACGTGAAATTGGAAGCTGTTGTTTAGAATTTCTTTTATAATTTACCATTCTAATTCCTCTTTTGTAAACACTTTTGTTTTGTACTTATGGGCTTAAGGCGTGTGTTTATTTGAGAATAATTTCAATAGAAAACTCTTGAGAGGTTCTCTCGCGTATAGCTGTCTTCCACTTTGTTAGCTAATCTCATAACTGTGTTCATATGTGATTTTCGATCTCGAGAGCAGCTTGCAGAATTATAACTTTTAATAGAATAAACACCAGTAAGCCATTCGTTTGGTATGTCTTCTTTTTCTACTTTTCTGCGCCACTTTTTCTGACTCACGACTGTGAATTTTTGCATTCAGCATACAAAAGTATTTACTATTAGAATGTTCAAGTTGGTTTTTACAAACTTGAACAATTTGCAGTAAATACTGGAAATAAAAAGTACTTACTAGTTTTTATGCATACCATTAAAAGTATTTACTGGTTAAATTCATCGGAAACCAGTAAATACTTTTACCTCCAGTAAATACTTTTACCTCCAGTAAATACTTGTTGTTCAGTATTTACCTACTTCGGTTTTATGCATATGACAATTAGTTAATCCTATCAAAATTTACCAGTAAAAGCACTTACTACCGTTTATGCATATGCCCCAACGTCATGATCCCGTCTGAGTCGATGACAAACGAGTTGATACATACCGAAACAGAACCGTAAGCTTTAATTTTAAACAAACTAAATCGAATTACGTTTCGGTTCATGTTCCAAGTTTGTAAGATGTAGCGATTTATCGCCAAACAGACGATTTGAAATTTCATTTGGTGCATGAAATCGACTTGGCAACGTTCACAAAACAGGCAATATTTTTAGCTTTTGATGATTTTAATTTTTTTAATTCAAATCTTTATATTTTTCCAAGTTTTTACTTAAACTTAACATTCGTTTTATAATTTAATATTTTGCTAGATGGAGCCATCGTAGTACCATCTGTACGCACTCCAAATATCTTACATTTGGTGATTCCACTTTTTAAACCTTAAAACCTACTCATCTTCAAGGTTCAAGCTAACTCGGTTTGAGACAAATTTAAACCAGTTCAACTAGGTTTATAGTGTAACTGTAGGCAACATTTTAATTTTCGTGTCTGAAATTTCATTCACAGTTGTTCAATCTTTCTTCTTGGGTGGGTTGTAGAACCAGAAAAGTTTAAATGTCGATTTTCTAAGGTGGGCAGTTCATTTTTTAAGGTGGGCACTGCCACCTCCGCTCCCCCCTTCTACGCCTATGTGTATTACAACAACAATAACAAAAAGATCGTCATTGGAAAAATGGTGCCATGTTAATGCCGACATTGAAGAAGAAATATGTTCCTGAAACATTCGAAACGAATTTTGCAGATAGTTTTGGATACAAATCTAAACGCAGCCAACTACGTTTACATTAGGCGTGTTTTATTATCATCGTCATCCGGATCTCTGAATCAACTCAAGACTTGGTCAAAAAGAGCGTGGTTCGACGGACGGTCAATACTTTACTGAGAAAGTAAGAACACGACAGTCAAAATTTGCAATATTGGCTGAGCTGATCAAACACAGGTGGCTCAACAAATTTCAACTCTTAGCATTAGTAATTCCCAAATTAAAGGACTTAAAAAATCGCAAAAACCGTAACTGACTGACTCACTAACAGATCATCAAAATTATGGAGCACTTCCTGACATCGTAGCAACTTGAAATTTCTCTCAACGGTAAGCCATGTGGTCCATACAAAGGAAAAAATCGAAAATCTGCAATTTTGTATTCAGGGGGCGTGGCATCCACCCCACTTTCTTAAAAATTCTTATATTTATAATTTATAAATATTATATATAAGCGCTTCCGATTGTTGTAGATTTAAATTGGTAGGTGGTAGGGCTTGAAGTATTTAGAAAGAAAAAAGTCGAAAATTTGGAATTTTCCATTCAGGGGGCGTGGCATCCACCCACTTTCTCAAAAATTGTTGTAAACTATATGGAGCACTTCCGGTTGTTATAAACGATGAAAATTGGTAAAGCGTTAGGATTTGACGTGCATACAAAGATAAGATTGGAAATTTATAATTTTCAGCTCAAGAGTCGTTGCATCTACCCACTTTTTAAAATTGTTATCAATTATATAACGCACTTTTGATTATTGTAGAACGATGAAAAATGGTAGAACGGTATGGCTAGAAAAAAATAAAAATTGAGATTTTCCATCCAGGGCGTGCGTCGCACCCACCCACTTTCTCAGAATTGCTATTATTTATATGCAGCACTTTTGGCTGTCGTAGATTTGTGAAACTTTGAAGAGCGGTAGGGCTTGATTTTCACCTGGAAAAATAAAGTCTTTGCAAAAAGGAGTGAAATCACAACAAAAACATAAATGTTAAAAAAAGAGCCAAGTTCTTATATGCACAAGAAACCTGTGCGTAAAAAGTTAGCCAAAAAAAAGTAATGAGATCTAAAATATATGCCAATTTTTAAGTTCAAGAAGTTTTATATCAAATATCTTAATTGGAATAACATCGAACTACTCAAAATTATGACAAAAATTTGGTATTTAATGATTACTGAAAAAATTTGGTTAATTTACTTGGCAAGTTTTCTCTTAATTATTAACATAATTACAATTACAAATGAAAACTTGACCAGTGAACCCACCAAATTTTAATCAGTAATCAATAAATACCAAGTTTCTGTCATAATTTGGAGTTGTTTCGATGTAACTCCACTTAAGGGCCCAGGAGACGCTCGAATATGGTGCGAGTGAACATAGTTTGACTAAACTCCGCAGACACTGAAACCAAACTACTCGAACTTCATTATTCTTACGACTTATATGTCATTCAAAATATTCACTGTCACATTTATTTTTATTTTCATTGGTTGTTTGACATTTTTCTTTTTATTTTTGATATTACAACTCAAAATTAAACCGAAATGTTCGAGTAAACATACGAAAACGTTCCGCAAACAGTCGAATCTGGTACGACAAACAATTAGATCCACCCTCGAACATCGATAAATATCAAACTCCTTTGATTTTGGTGAGACAAAATTTTTGCTGGTTCGAGTACCAAATAATTGGTACTCGAACCAGCCCGCAGACAAGTAAAATCAACTCGAACATAGTACTTCCAGGGCTTTAAGGGCCCTGGAGACGCTCGAACATGGTGCGGAGTGAACATAGTTCGACTTAACTCCGCAGACACTGGAACCAAGCAGAAACCAAACTACTCGAACTTCATTATTCTTACGAGTTATATGTCATTAAAAATATTCACTGTCACATTAATTTTGTTTTTATTTCGGTTGTTTGACATATTTCTTTTTATTTTTAATACTGAAACTCGAAATTATACCGATATGTTCGAGTAAACATATAGTCTAGAGCCGACAGCAAATTTTGGGAGTGGAGGTATAGCTAAAATCGGAGTATGAGAGATTGTAGGTACATGTATCGTGATATCAAATACCAAAGTCTGGCATGTTTTGTTTTCAGCCTTTGGGAGGGGTGGGGGGGGTTAAAAAGAGCTAGATCTCCTGATTTATTTTCAGGGCTATAGACCATTTATTCATTTAAAAAAAAAATCGGATATGATTCCCAGTCATTTGTTCTAAGCATTAACACCACAATCTTGTCGGTCCGATTAACAGAACTCAAGATATAACCATTTTACGTGAACCTTATCATTCCTTTTTTGGAGATTTCAGCAAAACAGAAAATCACAAATAAAGTCTCCACAAAAAATGCCAATAAGGTTTGCTTAAAAAGATTAAATCATGGGTCCTATTTATCGCATCACCAAGATATAAGTCTTCAGACTTAGGGAAAATGACAGAGCATCATATCCTATCTTTTAAAAGTGAATTGAAGTGTTAATGACCCTACCATATAAAGAGGAAACCAAGCGGGTTTTAAACCCCCACCCCCACCAAAGGCTGAGAAAAAAATCTGCCAGACTTTCATATTCCATATCACGATACATGTACCTATAATCCCTCATACTCCGATTTTGGTTATACCTCCACTCCCAAAATTTGCTGTCGGCTCTTGGTCTAATACGAAACCGGTCCGCAAACAGTCGAATTTGGACGACAAACGATTAGCCCCCGCCCTCGAACATCGATAAATATCAACTTCTTTTGATTTTGGTGAGACCAAATTTTTGTTTAGTGACACCAAATAATTGGTACTCGAACCAGGCCGCAGACAAGTAAAATCAACTCGAACATAGTACCCGAACCATGTTTGCTCGCACCATGTTCGAGCGTCTCCAGGGCCCTTTATGCTAACTTAAATTTAAGGTGGCACAACGTTGCATAAAAAAAAATATATATATTTTACAGCACAAAATTAGTGAAAACAACACAAAAATAGCACAAAAAGAGCTACAAATTCTAATAAAATTTTAAATTATTTATGCCTATGTTGAAGAACTAACTTTTTGGACGTACCGTGTAGGCCGGTCTGAAATAAGAAAACAATTGTATATAATGCGGGGTGTCTATTTCACCCCCTTCAACCAGGACCCGGAAAATTTATAAAAAAAAAAAATTTAACTTAAAATTAAAAAAAAAAAAAAATATTCAAAACAACAACAACACCTACATATTCTTCATATAATCTATTTTTTTCTTTTTTTCTAATCAAAAATCCATTCTCAATTTTGTTTTCTAATAAAGTTGCTTTTGTCAATTTTGAAAATTAAACATTTTGGGAAAAAAAATAATAGGTTTAATATCATTTTCTGACAGTTATATCCGAAAACCTGAGATAATGGTGGAAACGGAAGTCGGATTTGAGTTCAGTGTCCAAAACTCTGCTGATAAACAATCGTACCAATCCGTTTAAAGAATTTTAACCAAGTGTAGTTTTTTTTATCAAAATACTTTTGCCGGTAACTTTAAGAACTTTTTGAAAATAATTTAAAATTATTATTGATATAAACATTTTAATAAAAATAAGCAAGACAAAACAGTTTTTTGATGCCTTGGTATTAAAACAAAATTCAGAACAAAGTTATTAGCGGTACTTATGCAAGCTTTATTTGAATATATTTATAGCTATTAATTTATGTTATTTATAAAAGGCTTAAGTACTACCAGGAAAAAAAAGAATTTATTTTAATAATAATTTAACGTGATGGGATCATGGATTATGTTGAAGTAAATGTGTCATTAAAAAAAACCATTTATTATTTTATGACACCATGCGGAGCTTATAGCTAAATCCTTTGGAGAGATTATAAAGAATGCAACACGAAGTATGAATTTAAATGAGAAATTAAATTATTATTATTAGAGCAATAAAAAATCACAGTGGATTCATAAAATAAATTTAAAGAAAATATTAATTCAACAGAAAGGAAAGTCGGCAGAGCAGATGCAAAAAAAGATTTTCCATAATACAAAACTATTCTGATAAATGATCAAATTTTTTTGGTTGGAAGTTGGGTTGTTTTTGAGTATACTAAGAAAATGGGGTAGTTGCAAGTGCTGCTAAATGACGTCAGCCAACTCGAGAACGTTTCATTTTAGGCACAAAAAATAATGTCAATATTTTTAATAGAAAATTTAAATATCTTTTTGTTAACAACCAAACACTCACGGATCGCTTATCTACATATGTACATGTATACTTTTAGCAGGAAATCTATTTTTTCCTATTCGGTTAGCTAGCAACCAGAGAATATATCAACTATCAAGAAGCCAATCCTTCGTACGTTTCACTCTCCAAAACCCATTTGCTTACATTGTTGTATTTGTAATATAATTTCGTGTCAAAAGAATAGATGTGGATTGCAACAACAAAAAGAACTGTGCTGAATGATGTATGCTGGATGACTAGTTGAATCTATGTGTGAGTTCTTCACTGTTTTTCACTAATACTTTGTAAATCTAATACATTAACTGTTCTTTTCAGCTTGTAGGCAAATCAAATTGACAGCCGAGGATTGGCTTCTTTATTTGATATTCTCTGCTAGCAACTGATGCAACTAATGACTTTTTATGTCTCAATCTAAATTCTCAGTGTCCTGCTATTCTAATTACTTTGCATAGGGGTTAGGTCACCTTAACTGATTATTCTTTTCTTTGTCTTTTTTTCGAAAGGATAAATAGCATCCTATACGTAGGTATTGTAGTGCCTTTTATATGTCAAATAACTTCCTCCTTATCGAAT